>JABUQX010083756.1:0-31040 GCA_015478945.1 Trachelipus rathkii | reverse complement strand
CGTTCCAGTAATAAAGTACCCACATATCCAGAACTCTAATTTTGTTTTACTATTACCGTGGTCATAATTCCATATTAGCTGTAAAAATGAGGACTATATAGAATACATTGTTTCGTTTGATAATATATACAAAGTAAGGTTTATCGGCGATAATTGCCTATGTGAAGCATTCTTTATTGTCTTTTTCTATTATCTTATTTTTTACAATTATCTTATTTTTTTCTATTATATTTTCCCAAGTAGCATAGATTACATCATTTTATGTATTAATAGCATTTAGATTATATCCATTTAGATACCGTTATATAACTATATTAGAGACATCACAATGATTGATACTAACTTAGTTTAATGTAAGTTCTTATTAAAATCTATAATAATATTAAAATAAAATCAATAACATAATAAACACATCTCCTACACTATACCCTTTAAGGCTAATTACACTAGATATCATCTACTTTTTTCTACACAACCCTGGGGTCAGTCTCAAATAGCTGTATAAGCTAAGTATAAGGGATTTATGTATATTCTAGTAAATAATAATTGTAATCTATTTTTTACGTAACTTGCTGAATGATTTACGTGCGATCATTTATACATCAATCGCTATTTTTTTGTGAAGAAATAATACATATCTCACTTATTATTATTTTACATTTACTTTTAAACATTTTAATCATATAATATATTATTTTTATAAGACTACCTATCTTATTTAAAAAGGTAGAGCTAAAATTATGATATATCTAATTGTTTAATTAATTACTTTACACAGCCATCAATGTTTATATTCATATAATTTTGATCTGAGAGCAAGCTAAGGGTTTTATTAATATCTGTAAGATCACATACCAATTCTGCTACCTAAAAAAAATCATTACTTATGTTCAGAATAGTAATATAAGGAAAAGTAGCATGAAATTAGAAAGCCTATTTAAATCTTTTATATTTGAGGGAGGTCCTTTCAGGACACTATCTATTGTTAGTCTCTAAAATGAGGAGTAATTAACCTACTCTAGTTTAATATAATTTTCGAGAGTTAGCGTGCTTAGGGTAGGAATGATTCTTGTTTTCAATATGAATAGATGAAGGCTTGTGATGTACTATAGAATAAAATATATATTTAAGATAGTTTTGGCAAGGAGAGAGACACCAGTAATTGCTATATTTTAATATTTATAAATTTTATCTTATAAGAAATATATATATATTCTATTAATATTAGTTACCACTTAGCAGAAATAATAGTATTAGTAATAAAAAACTATATTCATATTTGAGAAAATTAATTATATTATAGCATTTCAAATGGTTAATATAAAATATATTATAAAATAAACAATTAATAAGTCAAGATCACAATATCACGATACAACTAATGATTGCTAACGTTAAACTATGAGACCATAAAATCAATAATTATAATTGTATATCTGTTATTATGTTGATTAATCGGAGTGTGTATCGCGTGATAGAAAATCAATGTTTAAAAATTAACAGATAATATATATATCTACATATTATACATTAATAATATATTTTAGTTTTAATTTATAAATAAAATTATATAATACTAACTTATTAATAATAATTTTATATAAATTTTACCTATATAATTATATATATATATACTAAGTATATATTAGTTATTAATTATATAGATATTTGTATTTAATTTATAAAATTTAATATAATAATAATATATTTATATATTTTAACTAATATTAATATTACTATATTATTAATAAATATTATAATCTTTAGCTATTTTCACTTATATATATTTTATGTATCATAATAAATATATATTTTTCAGTATTAAATATATAATTATTATACATATATAAGTATTATAATTATTAATTATATAGAATTTCTAAAATAATCGTATAATTTCATTAAATAAAAAGTATTATAAACGTATAATTACCTATTATTATTTTTCTAGATTGCTGGTACGCAATAATTTCCAATATTCTACAAGCCGCACATTTGCTTACTGTGAGGAATCCGAGTATTTACCATGGTTGATATGATCTCAAACTATAGTCAAATGATAAGGTGACCGATCCCGATTTACGATTTAAATATCCAATTCTTATAATTATAGAGATTATATTTATTATAGGCACGCTCTAGTATAATATAGCCGTCATTAATTTAATATTAAGAAAACTATTACAGGTGCATACTGAGAAAATCAGCTGATGCTGAGTCCATATAATTTGCTCCTGGAAATTGTTACAAAATAAAAAAAAAATAAAAAAAAATAAAAA
Organism: Trachelipus rathkii; assembly: GCA_015478945.1. Classification (NCBI taxonomy): domain Eukaryota; kingdom Metazoa; phylum Arthropoda; class Malacostraca; order Isopoda; family Trachelipodidae; genus Trachelipus; species Trachelipus rathkii. The sequence continues at coordinate 28,761 of JABUQX010083756.1, read as the reverse complement.
TTAATTATATATATATATCTCATAAAATTAAACAATATAGCTACAGCGAAAAGAAATCATTTTTGGAAATCCTGGAAAATTTCACATAAGAAATAAATGTAAAAATAAAAAAAAAATAAAAAAATTATTATTTGTTTAAATTATTGTAATAGATTATATTAAGCGCAATTCTTAAACTCAATTGTATATCTTGTATTGGATTTATCTCGTTAAATATAAATAGACTTTTTTATTTATTTAAATTATTGCTTTAAATACCGTATACAACAAGCCACTAACTTAAGGTTCGTATATGCCTTTTAACTTGGTGAAATAGTGAGGGCCATTTGTAAGTATTTCCATATACAATCATTAAGTAGATGAATAATCAGATGTGATTCGTATATAAGGAACCCATCACTATTTGCGATAATAGCCCACAAAATATGTCCACAGTAATGAGGTTGCGAATTCAAGAGACATCTGCAGCACAGGAAAGGGCCGGTGGAGTTTAAGTCCTAACCTTATTATTCGATATAGTTTCTCCAGCGGAGACGGACTCCGAGAGACCAACCAGTGACACGGTGAGCCATAGTACGTTGCTAGTAATACGAAACTAATTTGTATAACGATCTTATTACCCTAGGTGGTATTTTTACACTATTTTTAGTAAAAAAAAAAAAAAGCATATAATTTAGAAGTAGTGAAAGCACAACCGTCATACAGATATGTTACAGTACGTACATTTCTATCAAGGTTCTAGATATTTTCCTTTAATCCATCTTCTTTCTTTATTAAAAGTATATTATTTTAGATCACATTATATTGCTAATAATTATGTCTTTATTTCTTTTTATTTTAAGATCTTCTCGTTCTTATGTGAAAAATATTATCTTATGTATCTCAGCACCCAGTGTATTTCAAAAAATTGTTGATATCTATTTTTTTCGAATTTTAACGAATATTAATAAGGTTTTATTAATTTATTTTTTATTTCTTTATATATTTTATTAATTAATTTTCTAAATTTTATAACTTTTTTTAATTTTCTTTTCATCAATTTCCCAGTGTATCTAAAATCATTTTGACGCATTGTCATTTTCCACAATTTTCATCTCGATTTAAATGAAATATTCATGTAAAATAAAATAAGTTATTCATTTCTCAGAAATGAAAGATTAAAGCATGGAAATATATTTAAGGAAACGCTGATATTTTTGTAATCGAGGGTAATGTTATACAGAACTTAAATATATAAGAATGCCTGTAAAACTATTAATCCTATATTATATATATATTATAATATAACATATATAAATAATATTATATAAATATTAGAATAATATAAACTTTATAATGTCAATGAAAAATAAAAAATACTTGAGAAAAAATTATTATTTTATATCTTTACTGAGATGTGTTTGTTCTATTATAAGAAATATTGAATAAAACATAAAAATATTCAACTCAGGGTTAGACAATAAAAAATAGTTTACAATAATTATATATATATTATAAAAATGAAATAAATATTTTTCTTTTTATTATATAATATATTATAAATTAATATATATTATATATATATATATAATTAATATATAAAAAATCCTATATTTTTGCTAAAATCAATACTAATAATTCTATAGGATTAATTTAAAGCTTCTTATATAATAAAATATAAATGTTATATATATTTACATTTTAAGTATATTTCATTCATATTATCATCTATATCGTTAAAAATAAAATAATAGTTAGAAAACCGTTTTTATTTATATTATAATATAAATATTGTAGTAAAATATATATAGCAATTATTTAAAAAGTCTTTAACAATAATGATAATTACAATTTTGTTCATTTTTTTGTTTTTTAATAGAAAAGAAACATCCTTCTTATTAATATTATTTACTAAAAGTAAGATTTGTAACCAAAAATTTCATTATTTTAATTTGCAGTATAGTTAATTAATATGGTCCCGATCATTAAAACTGTAAGTACACATCAGACATTACGATTTCTTTCACATTGTTCTTGATGCATCCGATTTTTTTAGGAGAATAAAATAGTGATCACTTATCTCTCATATATTCTGAGAGTCTTTCACTGTTCTCAACTAGGAAAAGGGGCTAGCTTTACATTTTTTAAGCAGTGAAGCACTATAATCTCATAATATGCCTTACCGCGATATAAGTGTAACTTAAATTCATATACCACCATTTAGTAAGGACTTTCTGAATTTTTAATAAGTTTCATATATTATATATAATATTTCCTTATATTTCTACTTTATAACATTTTGCAATTTTAAAACAATATATATGTGTCTTTCTCCTAAGGAATGAGTTTCTTTGCTGTTTTTTAAAGTCTTATTTCTCTTTTAAATTCCGAAAAACAACTCTTTTCAAAATCTTAGAAGTTTAAAATAAACTATTATAGTCTTATACTAAGCCCTATTTTAATATTCTGAACCCAGAGCTAGAGCCTATGCAAGACTTTAAACCCTGCTTTTAAAGTATATTTATATATATAAATAATCTACTTTCCTTTTACAACATATATATACTCGCTCATATATTCATTGCTTAGAATAGTTATTCTAACATTTATTATATTATGTTATATAAATTAGTTTACCAATATACCTCAAGGCATGTTAGTTTTTAAAGCAGCTTTGGGATCATAGTATACTGTGTAGCTAAAAGCACAAGGATTCTTTCAGTAAATAATAGGAAATGCTGAATATCTATTTTTTATTATATCATTGAATTTTTCCTATAATAGCTGATACTTATAAGTATTTAGAACCTCAACGTCCAATATTACTAAATAGTTATATACCTTTTTATCTGACTCTTTTCAAAAAAAAAACTGCAAATCCTTTCATATTAGGGATTATTGCCGATGAATGCCATTTGAAATATTTTTGTGCTCTAAATAAATTTGTACAATCAAAACAAAATGATTTTTAAGTATTTTTAACAATTGTATATCGTATAAAAGAAGCTTTCCGTTTAGCTTATCTAAACTAATATAAGCAGGTTTTTTTAGAAATGCTCATCACAATTAGTTATCTGAAATGATATCCTGTACCTTTTGCTTATAGTGTACAATGATGAAAGCACTTAATTAATACTGGCTATTACAGTCTAGTTTAGTACATGACTGAATAATCTGATGCTGTGGATAAAGTTAATCTAGTTAGATATTCTTCATACTTGGCAAAAGCTTGACAAATAATGACTTAAATAATGACATAATGTAATTATAAATGAAAAATTGTTCATAAATATATTTTTTTTCACGTATCTACATTCATGCATTTGAAGGCATGAATAAGAAGAGAGTCAAAGAGTGATAAACAGCAAGTGTTAACATTCGCCTGGAATCTACTAGCTATGTAGTAATTCCTGCATAGCACATTAATATTAAGGGAATGCGTTATTAATCTACCTTACTTATACTACAGAATTTATAGAATAGGATATTGACACTTCTTTACCATAACATTTATTGAAGACAAGTCACTATATATTAGATGCTGTGTGAGTAACGTGAAAAGGTGGTGGCTATTTTGATAGCAATTAGCAACATTAATTATATTATTCAATATATGCTCAAATTATTAACATAAATACTCTAACAGGCATAATATTTTCACACTGTTACACATACGCATGTTCCGAGATATAATTACAAACATAATGTTTAACATATAACAATGACTATATAGAGCGTATTGCCAATGTCTCCCAACCATGATGTCTGACAAATCCTAAATATATTAATTATAGAATAAATTATTCAGAGAATAAAAATAATTTTATCAGATGTACCTACACAAAGAATCGGTCCAGAATCGTACATCTATATGATATAATTTTTACGTGAATTTATCACAAAGTCATAAACTATCTAACGGGTCACGTGCATCTTGTTGAAGACGATCGGAATGTTACATCACTATATTATTATTATATATATATATATATATTATTATAGTATATATATATATATTATATATATATTAAATAATAATATATAATATTTATAATAATAATTATTATAATATATATAATATGATATATATATAATTATATATTAATATATCTATAATATTATATATATATAATATATTTAATATATTAATTATATTTATTATATATATAATTATTTATAATTTATATATATTATAATTATATTAATTAATATATTATTATAAGGGAGAATATCATTTGTATCACTGTCATATACAGAACTCGAAGAATTTGCAAATTAGTTATGTGATTCTGGTATATGTTTAATCATCTGAAAATTTTTTTTTATATTAACATGTACTGGACAAGTATATTCCACCAACTTTTATAGACTCCAGTCTGTAGGAATTTTATATCCTTCATATTTATATTGGGTATTTACTTATATTAAAAAACTTGAACAACTAATTGCAGATACTAATTAAATTATATATTAATAATAATGTTTCTTTCTTAAGTATTAGTAATTATCAATAATTGATATATATTAATTAATGTATTGAAAAAGTAAAATATAGATCATATTAAATATAGTGCCGAACACAATGTTAATGATATAACTCCATAGTTGTGCTCCAATATAACATCTGAATGACAGTAGATAATAACTAGTTTCTAATAGTGTTTTCAAAAAAGGTCGGAGTGCTGTGTGTAAACATAATACCTTTATTATATGAGTTATCTTATAATATTTATTTCTAAGTAATGACTGTAATATTATTGTATTAATGTAACTATAATTTATATAGTATAACTTGGTAATTAAGTTCCAGGTTTAACCTAGTACTCTTGTTCTTAATATGGAGCCACTAATGAACATCATTAGTCCCATGTATAAGAAATACCTCCTCGTGGATATAATCAAGGGTTAAGGTTTTATTATCATACATAATTTATATTGTTTATAAATTATATATATATCTTTTAATTGTCAGATATATTGATGTAACTAGTAAAGTCCATAATTAATCAAAATATTATTAGTTATTTTTTAATAAGGAGTTCACATCTGTTATCACAATCCTTACTTGGAATTTTATATATATACCCCAAATCTTGAAATCCTTCTTCGCTGATAGTTTCCGAAGTTGGGTATATCACCTAATTAACCTACTACCGTTCTCTTTATAATTGAGGGAGGGTAATTACACTGAAATCCTCAATTAGATATTCTATAGTAACTTGAGGTTCAATAATTAATCTTAACTTTATATCGTACATTGACTTATAACGGTTAATTTATTATATAATATACATATCCTGATATCCACGTCGTGCTCTTTTTTTATAACATGGAATCTTCCATAATTATCAACATTAATGAATTTTAGCTCGTGACGAAAAGTTTCTAGTGAATCTTTTCTTCTGTATTTATTGTTTTCGTATTTTACAAGACTTCATCCTGAATCTTTCTTCGTGGAATTGTCTCATGGTAGTTTGATTCTGTCAATACTTATTCTTCATACAACGCCAATTCTAATACGTTGGGATGCATCGAGGCTGGTTTTCATTCTACTTAATTGTTGACATTCAGCAAGAGTTTGTTAGATTCTTCCTGAATATACTCACTAATTATTGGAACCATACCCTAAGTCAAAATATACAGTTATATAATCATCATATTAATCCACAATTATTGAGTCTGGATTTTATCTTATACCCTATAGATTATAATGCTCACATGAGCAATTTATTGGAAAGCGTTTCGGTTTCCCACGTCTTATAGTATCTGATCCTAGGAGCCTAGTCTAGTGCTCGTTTACATATTTTTATCATATTTGGAACAAAATCCTTAATCTTTATACTATCCAACTGATGTTATATAATGATTCTATTATCATACATCTTTTATTCGTTATGTTGTGAGTTAATTTATATAGGTACATTAGATTGAAATTATTATAAACTTTTGTCAGACCTACCTCCAAAATTATTATATAATGAACGAGTTTAGTATAAATATACTCATATTTTTACTGTGATGGTGTATCTAATAAATCACTTATTGATCATTTTGGATTATTTTATTAATATTAATTCTTAATCTTCAAAGAAAACAATATCTGATTAGTCGTCCAGAACTATATTAAACTTCGAGTAAAGATCCGGGAAAAGATCTATACTATTCTACATAAATAAATAGAATTCAAAAAAACTTAGTGTTTATTATAGAAATCTTTAAAACATGTTAAGAAGGCCTTTTTCAGAATAGTCTTTCAGTCAGCAAGGCCTACGGAAGTTCCTCAAATCTAACTTCCTTCGTTACGGAGATAGCCTAACCTGCTCCGTATTACCCCTGGTGTTCAGTGTGGTTGCTGTGCTTTACTAGAGCATTCGATTACCACTATTTTTTTGAAACATCACAAACATATACATCTACGTAATTATTTCTATACTTTGACTCCGAAATCTATTATTTCTTTCGTACATTGAGTATTACTACAAGAAAAAGAGCGGAAAATAGGATCAATTACCTCGGTACATATTACTTTGTTATGAGCAGCTATACTCCTCTCCCACATAAATAAATTAAGTTGGCGCCCGACAGGGAAACTATAGTATTGAGTTCCCTTAGTCTTTATGGTCTGTAAGCCACTAAAGGATTGTTGAACTCTCTAGCTCATCTACTATCGTCATTATTATTATTTTTGAAAATCATTATACGATACTAAAATTCAGTTATTTAAAAGAAATCATTCTATTTCTTTTGATATCTTATATTATTGTGACAATCGGAGAGTTATAGTTTAGTAATATATAAAACTTTCCAATATAATAAGATAAATCCATTATTGAAAGACACTTTCCTTTAAAACTAAATAATAAATGTCAGAACATAAACCTTAACTAATATATAGACTTGGACAGAGCATAGGTGTCTGAATTAAGCCTCAAGAAGTACTGTGGACTTTCCACTACCTTCTTATTGCAGCTCGGCTATGTAGATCCAACGTATATATTATTTAGAGCCTATACTCAGTACACGTGATGATCATTAAAAATAAAAAATTATTAATTGTGATATATTGTGATGAATGTCAGGTAATGAAGTTTGGGAATTGAATTACGTGACTTTTATCACGACTTAATTATATAGCATTAGTTACCAACTCTGTACATAAATTATCATATACCAACCTGATACATTAAATTTTTAATTTATACCATTATAAACTTCTGTACAAATACCTTTCACTTGAGTCCTAGAAATGGTACTATTTAGCTATAAGATTACAATAATGATTTAAAATTATTACGTCTACGTGAAAGCGAAAATTTTGAGCTTCTAACGTATAAATTTCAGTTCTGATTTAATGCTCTGTAAATGACACGGAATGAAAGGTACCTAATATGTTTCAATATCAAATGGATCTATATAAAGATAAGACCCTCCTGAGCGAGTTCTTGCTAACTCGATTTTCCAATCTATGTGCTAAAGTAGCATAATAGAAAAGTGCCCCTATATATACTCTTTTAATCTAGATACAGTACGATTTGAAGTAGACGCTTCTTATGAGTTCCATAATTTTTGGAAATCACTAGAGTTCCGAGAGCTTGCCTTTTCTTTCAGTAATATATGTTCCACACACTACGTAACGGTCAGTGAACAACTCTCACGCAACATTAATAGGATTTGTCTTCCTAACATCGAGATGAACTAAATCCTAATCCCCCTAAATCTTATTGCCTTCAAGGGCGTAACTACTTTTTTCCTGTATTCTCTAAATTATCATGTACGTACTCATAATGTTTCTGCCTAAACCATATCCAAATTCCTTGTTTATGTTTCCTAAATTCAACCAGACTGCTAATGGTTGCATGAGAAGTGTTATTAGTTTAATTCTACCGGCCAGTAGAAATTCTACTAGAGCAACGACGAACCTAGGCAGACCTACTATTGTAATCCAGACAAATCCGTAATAATGGTTATGATATTGCAAGCAGATGAGATAATGCTGCGTTATAGAGGACCCCTATACATTAGAGAGATATAGAGACTGAATTATTCCGAAAAGTAAAATACTTTCTCTTTTTTGTTAAATTAAAATTTTATTTTATAGCGAATATTTTTATTAAAACGAGAATAAGAATGCTAAAAAATAAATATCTCCGTAGCAATTTATGTAATATAATCTACTAGCGCTGCACCTCTCTATTCTTTGGGTTCTAATTTCGGATTGTTTTGCACACGCGATCTCTATCTTAATAATCACCTTTTCAATGAAATAATTTGATATTCCTGCAGCGAATCATATGCTCTTTCCATGTATGCAGGTACTGAGCCATATTCGAGAGAGAGATGACAATATTTGCTGTGAAAGAAAATTAAGCTCAGTGCCATAGTTGGTTGCTTCACTCTGCGCAGTACCTAACAATTAACTCTCTCCTAGAAACGCCTTTTATATGGTCGTGTTGTAGCGCTGCTAAAAGTTCATATATATAAAATCGGACACAAGATCTCTTGAGCGTTACCACCCCCATATGGCTGATTATTTTTATGAGTCTTATTGTAGTTGCACTCCCTACAAAATGCCCGATTAAACCATAAATTAGGGTTATAATAGAATAACTGTGATTGGTCGAACAAGCTATTAGAAGCGAAATTTTATACTATTAATATATATAATGATACATATACCGAGAAATAATAAGAAGATAACCGTGAATCACTTCTCTGTAGGAGTATAGATTACTTGTGTGTTGGTTAATACTGAGACATGAGGAACGTGAAGAAGAAAGAATAATAGAAGGGAATCTTTTTTAGAATTAATTATCTATTAACTAGAATTAACTATATATTATACTAATCAGAGAGACATTCGAATAATGAATTTGCCCTTCGGTTGCTACTAGAAACGCGAATAGCTAGTCAAGTATCATAGAGCGAGAGAATATGAGCACTATGAAATATATATATAATAGATTACGAACCCCTTAAGAATAGTTTTTGTAAAAACCCTTCTAACGATGAAGTTCGTGAAATATATATTAATAATATAAATCCGTCAAATCTTCAAATATGATGGAGTATGGATCGGTAATAAGTCTAGAGTCTATGGGAAAATAGTTAGTGAATTTTCTGATCTATCTTTGGACAGCGATAATCATGGCTTTCCCAAAATTCATTGTCCCAACCTAATCCCCGTGAGGTCGCCTCATCGAATACTCTTACCTAAGCTGACATACTAAGGTAAAGTGAGTAACTTAAAATCGAATCTATTATGGTAGTTACATAATAGTTACAGATAATATTATCTTTAATATAAAGATACTTACCGGATGGACTGATTATTGCTGCGGTAAAAAATAGTTTGAATATACACAACTACGAACTAAAGTCTTTAATATAATCACGCTGTTATATTAACTAATCCGTATTTATATACCGATAATCGTTCATATAAATTACGTAAGGTCCTAACCGGTAATATAGATAGATAATAAAAGAGCATTACTATGTTGTACATCATCATAATGATACTGCCAGTAATTATCAATTCACCGCATAATGAATCGAAAAGATAGCTAATAATCACAAAGCTCAGAAATTATTATGCAACAGAGATAAAACTGTATATTGTTTTACTTAGTTGAGGATCGGAGCATTCGTAAGAATATCGCACTCATCGGTATTATTTATATACTTAGTAATGTTCGTAATATAGGACTTTGTCTAGATTGTTCTAATTATCATACACTAAGTACACAAATGAGTAAGTTCTGTATCCTATATCTTGATGTCTATGAGAAAGATAAAAACCTCGGTGCTTATTTAACTATATATTACTAAAATATGAGAATGTTCCGAGCATAGTATACAACACTCTCTTACCAATAATTAACCCTCGCTTCGTAATATTATTCTTATAATTTTCACCATTATAAAGTTATAAAGTATATGATTCACTTTTATTTTAGAGTACATGAGGTCACCTATTAGACGGGATGAGAATAGTAGGATGTACTACTTTCATTAAACTTCGCATCCACACACCTCTCCCAGACATTTCACTAGGACATCTGAATCAGATAATAAAACTTACCTAAATGAATCATACTATCTCAAGATGTACGTATTAAATTACATATAGAGTTATATAATTGATCGCTTTCTGTTTAAGCTGCCTGAGTATTTTTTACAGCATGCTCTACTATGGACCTAGAAAGATAAATAATTACGCTACCTGAGATATATTATAATCGATTAATAAGTGATCTCGCCTTAAAATCCAACTTGTAAGAATCAAATAGCAAGACTTAACACAGATCGCCGTAAATATCTCATGTGATTATTATTCACTCGCTGTGAATTCTTATAATAGCATTTTAGTTAAGATCTTATGTCATGTGTTAATAAATTGACTCGTACTACTGAAAGGTCTGTATGCAAATGAAGAGTGATATTCAATTGAGTCTTGAGTAAGTTACTCTAGTTTACTCGTTATAATCAGGTTTATTAAAGAATACATAAGTCCCTACACAGCGCATGAAGTCATAATATTCTGTGATAATACATACCTTGAGAATGGACTCTGGGAAAATATATAACATCTGAGATATTTTTTTCTATCTATAACGATGAGGATATTTGATATCAAGAACTTATGATTTCACAATATAACATCAGTTATCAGTCAATCCTATTGTCTTTTCTGTATATAGCTGTGAGATGTATATGTTATCGATCCTAATCTAAATAACATCATAGTTAACTGCTCATGAAGATTAAACAACGGGATATATCGATCAGCATTAGTATTTCGTCCTAAACGACATAGTTGGAATGAATTCACTAAACATTGAATGAAGACTACTATATTAATATCTAGAAATTGTACCGTTGGATAGATAGTTCTGGGAAAGCATGAGAGCGCGTAACTCTTAAATATATAATAGCATGAATTAGATTTTCTTTCTCCAGGAACTATTCTCAATGAATAGGTAAAGGAGGCTCAAGAGATAGGATCAGAATGGACTAATATCAGACATCGAAGAGGTTATTCGAGAGCTAAAATGATACCAAAAAAGTTCAGTCACTAAAAGTATCATATTTTAAATGTCAAATCTATTCAGATACGTTGTAGGTTATACTGAATATATTACGTGAGTAATGATATTGTGCGTAACTCATCTGCAATTTCAATCAGTTTCACAATAAGTTCTTACATATATTGTTAACATTTTATATGTGCCAAAGAAGAATTATCTATATTAGATATGAGTTTAAGTTTTTTTATATGCATGGACTCCAAAATACGGTCGGCTGTTTTTATAGTTGGAATTATTTCACAATAAAATATAATTTTACCTTACATGTCCCGAAAACAACTGATTCATCTTCAAAATTTTTGGATAAATAAAACTATATTAATGACTGTGAGTGGCCGATGCAAATAATCAACTTGTACCTGTATCTTAAGTCCATATTATGGACGTCCTCGTCACTTAATATAAGCACCGGCTTCTTACTTCTTGCTGAAGCTAACGGTTGAAAAACGTGTCGGTAGTCCGAGCAAACTGACATATATTGGAGGATTCAACTCGGAGTTACTGCGCTGTGTATGAATCCACACACGGATCAAATGAGATATCTGTCCGATTCGTGCACAACGACTTTTCTGTGAGAGTATTTATATTAGTAGAGAGAGTATGAATGCTAGAGAAGAAAAAATGTCACAATAATAGAATAAAGAGGATGTAATACCGCAACAGGTGCCTAATAAGCATAGTCACTAACATAGCAATGCCGAATCGTCGATCATCACGAATATGGTCGCGAAACTGAGAAACATAGTTGCTTATCTACTGCGAGTGACTACTGCATCTCAGATCTAGAGTGTTGTATTATTCGTAATGCCATGAAAGAGGAAAAATGATGGCAATCTGAACATGGCGAATCGTACAGGACTCTTGTCGTAGATTGTAGAGCTAAGACTAATGAATATCTTAGGCCATATCACAATGTATATCCTGTGTCCCATAAAGTATGTCGGTAACAAGCTGCTTCAAGTGTTGAGGATATATATATACAAAGCATATTCTGTCAGTCCAATGATGGGTCATACAGTAATTATTCCGTATGTATAGTGTACGGATGCGCCTTGTTTTGCCACATAGATGCTAGAAAATCTTATTTTACTTTCCTAATTATAAACTCCATCCCATTAGTTGAAAATCTGTGGCCCAACTTAACCTTGGACTTAAATTCGATGAATTAGGATATTATGATTTTCAATATCCCCTAAACTTTTAAGGGAAATAATCTGAGTATGAATTCTTTATTGATCATTATTCTTAAATGGGTGTTCTAGTATTAATCCCATTAGCTGCAGACATAGTCCAGCTTGATGACGCTAGTATAACTATGGAGAATTGGCAGCACCAAGTTCTCCATTCCTTCCTTAAAAGTTTCCAAATCGTAATATATTATACTGATAATAATGGCACTGATTATTGTCACTTCAGAATAATATTCCAAATCGGTGTTATAACATAAACACAATATTTAAACATGGTAGAATTTATCTCCGGCTGTCATGATTGCACAACTACTCCGAGTAATGTAACGGTATGATTTTTCATGAGGCTAGACTTGCGTACTGAAAAAACTCGGAGGTTTACCATTCAATAATCTACTGGAATAAATGCTTGTTCGTGGAAACAACCCGCTACTTGGATGAGGAATTGTCGTCCTCTATTTTATATTGATAATGAATACTTAATTCATGATGCATTGGAAATTGTACCGTTCCTGATTATTTTATACAGAGAATCACAATGCTCCAGTGCATACTTTTCCCCAATATTGGAAAGAGGGCAGTGCCAATTTTAAAGAACCTTCAAGGTTTGCGTCAAAAAGTAGCTTCGTAAAGTAATACGAACTGGGCCAAGTACTGCTCTTAAATTTCACCATAAGTGGGAAGGGCCGTTTACCGTTGTTGACGTGAACCCGAAAAGGGTGGCATATGTCATACAAAGAAATACAATTCCCCCCCAGTAGAACCCAAAAAGTCCATTTCTCCCACTTAAGGGAATGGATTGAGATTCCTGTCTATTTATGAAAATATCTGACAAGAAATAAGGAAATTAGTGATGCATTTTTCTCGGACGAGGAAAGCTTGTTGGATGGGGAGGATGAAAATTCTCGTGAATCCAGTGACCTTGAGTCTGAGACTGATTCTACTATTTCTTGTGAGTCAGAGTCCATCGCTGATACTTCATTGTTCTAATAGCGATGATTCCCTAGAGGAGGAGGCTGATTTTGAGGGATTCTTATTTTAATCCTATCTCTGTAAGTGACTATATTCGAATCTGGCCCAATTTAAACTCCTGTAATAGAGCCACTTCTGGATCATAAGGGAAAACCTAAATATATAAAGGAGGAGTTGTTCCTCGGTTGGTCTTCAAGTTCTTAAAAATCTTGCAGTCACAATAGAGGTTAAATTGTTTGCTCTCCTCCTCTCGTAATGTCCTATCTTCAACCTAGTCCATGTCTTCGGACGAATCAAATTCTATCCATTCTAGTTTACCATTGAGACCGATTCCCGATTCTATTTATCCGTAGGATAGAATTTTACATAAATATTCGCTACTAGTGTCTCGTAGACCATGGTAGTTACTCGTGGAGTCAACCAGCGATGAAATACTTACCCCTCGTTTTAGATTATTATGTATATGTAATTCACATGAATACCCTTATTAGCTTCCAATACCCCTCTATCCTTTCTCCTGTAAGGTTTATAATAATGATGAAGACCTTTAATTGTCCCCAAGCATCGCAGATTGGAAAGTCCTAATCTGGAAGCATCTGGGTCTAACGGATCCACCGTCCTTTTTTCTGGAAAGACCCCTAACATTCCCCTCAGGTCTCTTCCGATCGATTCCTATGGATTCTGTCGGAGAGATTTTGTGGGTTGATTTGCCGTACCGATGGACCAAAACATTTTAGCTTAGATAGTTCTTCCAGTTCTCAAAGGACTGAATTTTATGGTTTCAGCCCGCCAAATATATTGTCTTTCAAAATCTATCTCCGTCGGCTGAAATGGTTTTTTCACCTGTCTCGGAGACTAGAATTCTCTCCTTTTCAAAGTGGGAGAGTTAATTGGTGATCCCAAATAATCGTCCATTTGGATAATAAGTAAGTTGACTTTGGTCCATATAGATGATGAAATGTTGGAGGAAATGCAAATTGATGATCTTCCTCGCACTATGGAGTAGAGGAATAGTTCCAGATTTCCCCAATTTTATGGCGGATCCATTGATGTATGGTAACGCCATAGAAGACGGACCAGTTCTTTATACCGTTGTCTCGGGGTTATAAATGAACACAATTGTGTCACTGATAAATTAAAGTAAATAAGGCCCGGAGAATAGGAAGGTTTGGCTTTGCTTCATCTGTTTAGAAAATGAAACTTCTTTAATGCAGGAAACCCAGAAAAAATTAATAATATCAAACATACTTGGACAATAATGTATCTTTCATTCTCCCAACCCTTCTTATACAAAAATTCTTATTCTCTTTTTCTTAGTCTCTTAAGTAAACTTCTCCTTCTGAACTATTTGTCTAAAACATCTTCATCTATTGAAGCTGTTTGAATGTATGCTCTCTAGTGTGCCTGATCGTCAACCACTTTAACTTAGGTGACGACGAAAAAAACCCTCCTGGTGTAAATGATTCTTGCATAAGTTGATCTTTTGTGTCTCGACTCTCGCGTATGCTTGCAAGCACTAAAACGATAAAACTTAAATAAAATACTCAAAAAAGTCTTGTGTAATTGAATTCCTCACGCTTTTTTAACCAAAATGGTTTAATATGTGATACAGTATAATATATAACCGTATAGTCATAGTATTTATCAAACAAAATCAATAATAGTTATTTATGTATAGATGTCGATCGAAAACCTGCATCCCTCGACCAACTAATATGAATTATATATATATATTATAATATATATATAGTATATATATATATATATATATAATATAAATTATCTAATGAATAAGCAATATATACTGAGCTGTATATTATAATATATAATATATATAAAAAATAAATTATAATATAATATATATATATATTATTATATATATATTATATATATATATATATAATATATATATATATATATTATATATAGTATTATATATATATAATATATATATAACATATAATATATATATAATATATATTATATATATATATATATATATATATATATATATATATTATATAGTATATATAATATATATTATATAATATATTATATAGTATATACTGAGCAGTTTTTATATGTATCCTATTGTATTACATATATATATACCATTCCTCGTTCCAACGAACTGTTCCATGTTTCATGACAAGGTTTGTGGCCGGAGGAGCTTTAAAACTTATTTTAAGCAATTGCTTACCTGAAGGAGATAATAAGATGTTCTCATGACCAATGCTAGCCTGGATGAGTAAAAATAGTTAAAAATCATAGAAACCAAATACAGTTGTTAAAATTTGAAAAGGAGAAGGAATCAGGGAAAAGAGACTTCTAAGATTTGGTTTTTATTTTCGAATAAAATATATAATATGAAGAATAAAATTCAATTATTTGACTTGAGGTGTATGGCTTTTCGATGAACAATATGGGTTTAATTTTTTCCAAGCAGCTATTTTCTGACTATGGAAAGTTTAAAATTAATCCTTTTATTAATTTTAAAATCAAAATATTTCTAATCTTATCAAATTAAATTTAATGTTTATAATTATGTCTATTTCTCAACGGATAGGATGTTTTACTCTTGTTTTTACAAAATTATTGAGAAATTAAGAAAGGGTAAAGTGAGTTAGCTTTAACTTCTAATTCATTTTTCCGCTCGTGATAGTTTATTATAAAAAAGTTAATTATGGAACTTAAGTTGTTCCATGCATGCTTTTTTTTTTATGTTGAAATTCTTCCATGACTCAATAATTGCCAGATATTTGATCTTTTCAGAATTGATCGGCGTAGTCAAGACATGAGAAAGCGTCTCTTGTCGGCTCTCCCAGATTGAAGGACGAAAAAATGCCTCTATTCTTGATCGTGGGCTCCTCTGTTTCAATATTTAAAAACAACAAACGATATCTACAAACGAAACATGGTATCTCCATAAGATCCGACTACGTTTCAGGACGTATGTTACCTTCATGCCTCGTAAGGGTTCAAAATTTAATGACCCCCGAGGTAAAGACCATCTTTTTATGGTCACTTACCACCATGACCTGGAAAAGGCGGGAATTATATAATCACGAAAACAACACTGCCACCGTATTCGAGCCTGTTGCGGATCTTTCCGTGGAAATGATACCTGAAGTAATGAAGAAAATAACTGAGGAGGCTAAAACAAAGAATCCTCAGGTTAAGGTTCATTTATATATTCCTCCGATTCAAGATCTCCATGCGTATAACCAGAAACGCATCATTCGTGATTGGGGCACTCAGGGTACAAATTATACCATCGGTGATCCTGCCCTCTCACCAGAAATGATGCGGGACCATTCCATACACAGTTATCGCCTATTCGAATCACTAATGGAGGATAAATACCAGTGGCCAGATAAAAACATCGTCAGAGGGACCGACATCTTAGACAGTTATCATCGAAGCATTGCTAGAGCGGGAGTACTTACGGTCACCCCTCATAGCAAGTATCTCAACAAGGAAACCTTGAACTTGAATTCTCGCTTTGTTGTGGCATGGTTACATCCAAACCGTCTTCTATTCTTGGAATCCACTAGATGATCATAATTGGACAAATATATCTAAAAGATCGAATAATATCGCGACGTGCGAACTGTCCCTTCAAACGTTATTCTCCTACAAGTTTCGTTCGGCAGAGTTAAGAATGAAAGTAGAGACGATACACCGGATCATCCAGATATATAAGAACGTCATCGTCCGTTATCCAACTGTAGAGTGGTAGGTATAACACTATAATCGTATTTTTTTGAGTTAGCTGTCAGTATTGATCTTCTCCAAAGTATATAGCATATCTACCAAGCTCCACCTTGGAAGCAAACCAGTTAATCCATCTATAATACAATCATTATCTTTCTCTAAACGAGAAATGTAATTGGATGAGTCAGAGAGCTTATATTTTATTATTCAGTAGGAGTGCGGATGTTCAAGATCTTCTCTAGACTGATCCGAGGCGCCGCCGTATCCTTGAGGATGGCGTGCGTAACAACGCCTCTTGCGACGGGTTATCTTATCTATGGAGACTCTTGTTTGGACACTGTGCTGAAGGGAGTCGTAACAACAAGAGAACCAACATACACACGGCAACAGAGACCCCCCCATGCGATGGCCCTCAATGTCTAGACTAAAGTTGATAGTTACCCTTCCACTATTCAATCTTCTTTATAGAGTAAACTCTGATGTACTTGAGTTTGGGTAATTCCTCATGTTAGTAGGAGATTGCAATCCCGTACAGTGCTTTTATTATCATTGATTATGAGTAATTATGGATTCAAGTTAATTTTGGGTTTATTATTATTAATGATTTAATAATTATATAATTAATTAGATTACAAATCAGCTGCAAGGATAGACTTTGTCCACATTATGATTACAGTGAAATTAACGAGGAATAAAGGAAAGCTGCGGGCATAAGTCTGTCATATCTCAAGTTGAAGAAGGGCTGAAATGATTCATTAAACAATTGTATAAAATTTTCCTGCTTTATATTATGTAATGATTAATTTAGAGCTTAATTAGAGGAGGTCTGAGGTATCTACTTATCTCCTAGCGACTAGCGGAGTTCTGGTGTTTATATCCCCTTCAGATTAAGGTTATGAATGTTGTGCGCTCACTGCGTCGACTCACGCGGCCAGTCCTTTCTATATCACTACAACATCGGTGTGTATATAGATATCGCGAACCACCACTTTCCCAAGCTCGCGCGCGTCCGAACGCTTTAGATTTAGTGGGGATCGAGGAAAGAGTACTCTAATAGCAGAAAGAATATATGACTCTATTCACTTTAACTCGTTTAATATTAATTTCCAATCAGCGGTTCACTACAATAAGGTGTACAAATAATGACACAAAGAATAAAAATAAATAAATAGTTGAGATAATACTAACGGATATATATATGATATGGATATAGATCAATATTGAAGGAAACATATGATGGATTTAAATATACAGTTCTGGACAGTTGTCCCGCAGTTTTGGATCCTTAGTTCTAGAGTAGGATTTTATTTAAGTGATTACTACTTCATTATTTATTGGGTATCGGAATAAATTTGACAACAAATGATGGCAAAATTTCAAAGGGTTAATAACAGTGAATACGTATGGCACGAAGTATAATTTGTACAATAAATTGATATATTATTATGAGTTTGAAATATTAAAGAGTATAAAACTATTTAAATGATATGTTTTCATGAATTGCACCAATGGTTTGAATAATACCCATTAAGTTGTTGCCGCAGAATTGTAATATCATTGAAGACGGCAGGATTTAAATAAACTATTATCAAGCTTATAGTTTCAAAGGGTCTTAGTCTGAGTGTGTAATTGACAACGCTATATTTGAGTTTTATATAATTATTTCAAGAGATAAAACTGGTAATTATTGTATTTGAATATTAGATTTAGTGAAACTTGGTATTGTTCGACAGATTACTGTCTTGGTTCTATAGAAGGCCATATTGTACAATGTTACATTTAGATCCCATTTTAAGAAACGTTCCCTGCGTGGATAATTATCAGATAGTGAGTAGGTTTCTTATTACGTACATAGATTGTATATTGTTGTTACTTTAAATTTGTGCAGATATTATAGAGATACTGAATAGTCCGGGAGTGAATAGTACAAGTCGCCCTGTTCATGACCAAAAACTTGGAAATATCCTGCAGGATTACTGTTATGCGGGGAATTCTCAGGACAGGGTTCCAATTACTGCTATAAGTTTCAGGAACTGGGGATTCAATCGTTGAATTCCTTCTTCTGCGTGGAATTTATGTTTGTCCCACCTCCGCAGTCTTTCTTGCCGGAGTTGATAGGAGTCTCCGATACCAATTAGTTAGTCTGTCGCCGGGAGTTGAGCATCCCTGATTTCTTTCTTCTAACAGATCCTACTTATTTCGGGGACTTGGATTCAACCATTCCCCCCAGTCAAATTTAGTTAGACCGTCATGGCATTTATTCACAAATTGTTGATCTAGGGGATTCTATGGGCTCTAATTCCTCCGTCCTGGGAAATTCTACAAATGTGACATCAAATGAAGCAATAAATTTGAGGTAAGCGAGTTCGGTTTCCACTCTATCGAATTCTGATTCGCAGAGCTGTCATAGACGCCTTCATATGTATTACGTTTATTTTACACATTGGATCTGAACTTATCTTCCAATGTGTATATTGAATATAATATATATTATTCTAGTTGACCAATTCTTGTAAAAGGTACATTAATATATTATATATTGTTATGGCGGTTGGAAATTTGTGTTAGCTAATCTAACTATTATTATTAACGCTAAACATATATCACACCAATTATAATATCTGAAGCGAGTTTAGGTAAAATAATAATACTTTTTGACTGTATGTGTTTCAAATATCCTTATTTACTGATCTTTTTTATCTGATTTTATTGACTATATTAAGTATCGTTTAAATCTTCGAAATCCATATCTGGATAGACTTCTAGACTTATCGGATTAAATACGTTATCCTAAAGTACAGACATCGTTAGGAGTAAAAGATTATATAACTTATAAAAACTTATTCTCTATGGTAAATAATCATTTTATATTTATATATAAAGACCTTTATTTTTATTATATAGTTATTCAACTGCTCACAAATCCTCTTCGAATAGGTCATTCATTCAAGTCAGCAGGCCGACGGAGTCCTTATGACTAACTTCCTCTGTTACGGACAGAGAAAACCTAACCTGCTCCGTTATTCCCCTGATTGGATGTCAGGTGCGTTGCTTAGCTGACTATTATTATTTTTATCTCATTACTTTTTCTGTTACTCGTCTTAACATCTATCGTAATATTATTCCCTTCTGCTCTTCCATCTATTATTACCTCTCCTTTTATCTTTCCTTACTCTTAGAATTTATAATCACCTCTTCAATTATCAATGTAGCTTAACTCTTACAATTACCTCACCTTATCTGATGACTGCCAAATATAAAGAATGCAGAGAGATTTAAGAAATGGGTGTTAGATATTACGTTTTGGTGTAATGTTAGTTTGATATAGAAGGAAAGAATAAAGAGTGTGTGTGACTATATAAATATTATATTATATATATATTAATTATTATTATATATTTAATATATATATATAATAGTTATATATTACTATTATTATTTATGAGTATTATAGGGTGCCAACAGTTAAACATTGTGAAATATTGAGTTATATCTTAAAACTCGAAATCTGGAAGGTATTACGTAGACTGGCAGATTCATAATTGATA
This sequence comes from Trachelipus rathkii, assembly GCA_015478945.1. Lineage (NCBI taxonomy): Eukaryota > Metazoa > Arthropoda > Malacostraca > Isopoda > Trachelipodidae > Trachelipus > Trachelipus rathkii. The sequence goes on along the minus strand of JABUQX010083756.1, from coordinate 8,271 downwards.
TTATGATTTTTTATTGAAGAAAATTTGAAATTAAATTCTGTAAGCCAGTTTTTAACAATTAGTCACAGAAAACCACCCGAAAAGAGAGTTTTCGACGGATAGAAATGCAACTGCGTGGTGTGTATAATTGTCAAAATTGGATAAAAAATTTACCGAATGTTTAGTCCATTTTTAAGGGATGTGAAAATTTAGTGGGGTATCAGCCTGAGCCAAAAATTTAGAACCCTTATATCCTTATAAAAGATCATAAGAGCTTCCTTTTCCGAAGTTATATAATAAAATCTTTACCTAGGAATTATATATAACTTTTATAGTATTTTTCATTGTTTATGTTAATAATTTAAGTTTAATTAGTTATAAAGATGTTTAAAAAATGGATAAACCTTTACTTAGTCTTTTAAATACCGTAGCTATTCAAAGTAAGGATCTAAAAAGTTTTTAAAAGGTAGCTATACATCTGACTCGAAAGGAGTGTGAGCTGATACTAGATGATCAATAAACAAAAACCTCTCCATAGACCAAGAGATATTATATGTCACACACTTCATGCTCAGCTATGACATTTTTAAATTCTTTATTAAAGTATATATTGGTAATTGCAATATTTAAACGATTTATTGCACCTTTGACACAAACATCATATTTGTATAACTAATTTCCCTCAACTACTTTCATTATGATGGTATCTGTTTTTTAAATTTCTTTTCACTAATTAATTAAATCCTAAAATCACACAAAGCTTGTTTCAGATGATTTACGACTGTATTTCTGTTGATTGTAAATTTTTTAATTCATTAAAAGAAACTATCTAAGTGTTATAGGCAATTATAATGGCGATAGTAGGTGAAGTGTGAGTACAAATTACTATAAAAGTAGGAATCAGTCATTAATATCCATTGAAAATCTTCTACTTGACTTAGTTCTCTGTGTTCCTTTCATAGGTATGTTTGCTTTCATTTCAATATTTTCTTTTTATCTAAATAAGCACACTAACTCAATAGTGACATCTCTATGTTCAAATAAATACACATTACATTGTTATATCGGATATTAGAAAAGTTCCAATCTATGTTTTAACAGTTATATTGGATAAATTTGTTTCCCAATTAACAATTTCTAAATTCTAATTACAAGAGTAAGCTAAATCCCTGAGGAGATTTGTGAATAAAAAATTGGAATTTAGGATATATATATAATATTTATCAAAACGAAATTCTACTCCACATATCGCGTTTGAGCATGAATCCTTGCACAAACTCTTATTATATATACTAATATACTGTGATTACTGGCATATAATAAGATTTAGCTAATTGAAAGTATCTTTTTAATTAATAGTGAAAGGAACTCTAGATACGAATGAAAACTCCCTTGGCATGAATTTCTTAAGATTTTCTGATGTAACAGGTATAATGATATTAATATACTCATATATTTTATATCTCTATTATATCAAGACTCTAAATCTATATTATCACTCAGTGCTTCCTGGAGCGGAATGACAAATTTGATACATAAGTTATCCATATATAGTTATTTTTAGTATAAAATGATAATATTAAATATGAAAATAAATATAAATATTCCTTATACACAACATATCCTACAAGGAGATGCGACATAAACTATGTCATAATCTCCGCAAGAAAAACCACATTTAATACTCGAAGTATCTATATATATCAAGACTGGACTCTTTATTGATCCTTTACATACATAGTCATTGAGCCACAGTTCTGTTACGAGTTTCTTTCTAAATATCTAAAATAAAAAATAAACAGATTTTGTACTCAGATTATTACTCATTCACGGGTAATGCGAAGGACCATCTACATGACTAAAATCAGTCAGAGAAAAAGGGTATAATGACTTCCTTCAGTTCTCCTCTAATTCTCCTACAGCGAAGAATTAAACTTTCCTCTGAACTACATCTATGAGAATATATACATGAGAGCAAATACTAATAACAATAAAATCATTACATACCAACTTATACAAGTTAATATTGGTATTAAATTGTACTAGGACATAATTAACGACGTGCAGCTAAAACCCAGAGATCCCCAATACGACGTAAGAGTCTTTATCTCAATCTTAAAATTAAAGCATAATTAATATGAGAATATATTTAAATAATTCTTCTTTCACAAGATAATGCCATATATATTATCTATTTTCTTAAAGACAAATTCAGCAACAAAACCTCTAGTCTTATAACACTTTAAATATTAATATTCAATTTCAGAAATTGTAAACGTTCTAATGACTGCTCGAGCGAAAGACAGAAGTCAAGTGTATGGTGTGCAACAATCTCACTCTGACATCAATCTATATCTTTTACGTGTAGTCTTTCCGTCAGTTATTAAACTAGAATGGCTCACCTAATGAGATTAGAAAGGTACTAGGTTATGATTACCTATTCTCACCGAGGAATATAAGCCTTCCTCCACAATGTATATTAACTTATGTATACCTAGTAAGGGTTGAAATATATATAAAGTATATAATATATAATATAATATAGATAGATAGGATGATATTAGTAAGATATAATATTATAAATATATATATATATAAATAATAGATATTATATAGATAATTAATTAATATATTAATATAAGATAAATAATATATATTAATATATATATTACACATATCATAGACGAGTAACATGAACGAATATTATGAATATTGTCTTTTCATTAACATTCAATATATATATATTAATTATATAAAATTATATATATTAAGAATATATAATAGATATATATATATATATAATGTATATCTATATATATATAAAAAATAAGTATAGTAAATATAATTAGTATGTTTAATATACCGGTATATAAATGAATTAATAATATATAAGAATATAATATATAGATAATAGTATATATATATATATTTATATATAGTAATAGTTATATATAATAAGTAATATTAAGATATATATAATTATTTATTTATAACAATAAATAAAGGTAACAATAAATATGACTATTCAATATCTATATTAAGTACAATAATGTTTTAATTATATGGAGGGCATAGGTATATTATGATAAAGGGGATTATGAACTTACTGGTTTCTTTTCAAGAATAAAGTAGTATAAAGGAAATGCGCATTTCTCAGGCCAACGACTCGGTATTTCGGGATATAGACTCAGGTTGAACGACGTAATGTAAGAAGAAATATAAAAAATTAAATTATAGAAAATAGATAATTATATTAAAAATCTACTCGAGAAAAAAGTTATTTTCTTTTCTTTAAATATTATAAGTGAAAAATTTAAAATAAACAATTATTAGAAGTTGAGGCTATCAAATATCAAATTGTCTAAAAATAAAGAATAATGTACGTCTTTTATTATAATAAAAATTGCCATAATTAAGTTTTTCCAAATAATTATTATGTTTGATAAAATTGAGTTTATAGTAGGAGTCGAAAAAAGTGATACGGATGTGTTATCATATGTCCAAGAAGTGAAGCAGGAAACTCCCGGACTTTTTGAGAGGGAAATTTCGACTCCCGACTCCGACTCCTCACCCCTTGGTAAACAAACCGAACGAAGATCGGATACGATTACATTAATTATATTATTGGTATATCATCAAAAATGGAGAAAGTATAACAATTGGGAAATTTAGTCATGAAGCAAAACTATCTATGAGAACATACATTATATTAAACAATGAAATTAAGCGACGTCTAAGAAGCTTGTGACGCCATTATATGTGTTGGGATAGAATATAGTAGATCACCTTTCATCACAGAACCGATAGCGGTGAGAGAAAGGATGCATGTGTAATTTATATTTAGAATTAGTTATATTTAAATTACGAAAGGGGCGAAGAAATGTGAGAAAATGTTGCCCATTGTCAGTGATTGTAAGAATCGGTGGAAATCCTCCGAAGTGAGCTGTTCAGTAATTTCATAAAACAGAGGACGTGATAATTTATATTTGAGGCCCGTGATAGTTGTTAATAAACTTAACTTAAGTATGAAAACTTTGCATTGGCTCCAATAATATAGTAACGAATTTTAGCATTTATTTTCAGATTAAATGGACGCGGCGTTAGGGCAAATAGCCGGTCGCAGCATAGTTCAGGTAGGTAGGTAGAAGACCCAGATTACAGAAGTTGATGATCAATGCATGGGCAGTACGAAAGCAAGCACAGACACCACAGGAATAAAATGACACAGAAACGAGATGAGAAAGAAATGACAAAGCCAAAAACAAAAAGACCATATTAAAAATGCGGAGATAAGAATTAGTTTCATAAAACATTGTGTAAGTCGAGTGAGCAGCAGTTAGAGGGTATATTGTCTCATTAGGGCGGTATATTAATTATTTTAACTTTAATTTAATCTGTATAGGTTTTGGTGGGAAAGAACAAGTACAGGGATGCCTAGTATGACGCTAGTCCGTATGCACATCCACAATGTCAGAGAGAGGTCTTGTATCTTAATTGTGAAAACTTACAAGAAGTGAGGGACTTTTCAGTTAGGGGAGCGGAAAAGTGGAAACGGAAGACCAAAGAATAGTGAGAGAGACGTGAAACTGGTGCATGAGGACTGGTCAATACAAGTCACTGAGCGAAAGATAATTTTTAGTATAAGTTTCTCAAATGTACGGCGTCTGTAGGGTAGTATAGAGTACTCCTACTATCTATTTCTCAGACAGCATCTCAAATTATAGCTAATTAACATAAACCGAAGAGTGTGATATTCATAATAACTAGGCATCTCGAGTAGTACACAAAATAAGCGCATGTGCACAGTCGAAGAAAAAATTGCTCAACCTTTTCATTCCCTGATAGGTCTGGATTAGTTTGTAATAGTTAAGCACACAGAGAGTATAGCATTTTGTATAAAATATGGAACAGTATTGCACGAGGGGACGATATAAATAAAAACTTCGCTTAGTGATCTTTAATATTATGAGAGAATACTTTGTTAGCTGTGATCTCTAGATTGAATTTAATTTCGAGGATAGACAATCCATTGAGGCTTACTGCAGTAAGCACTCACTCTTGTATAAGTCTATCACACAACACACATTATCAATAGAGAAATAAATCTAGGCACTCTCTATATGTCTCAGGTGCTGTAGGAAAGCCCCAGATCGTTATATGGAAGTTTACTCTCTACAGCAAAAAAAGCATTATAGATACACACGAAAACAGAGTTCATTATGACCAGCACAATACAATCATACAGTTCTCATCTCACTAATTATCAACATCGTGAGCAGTCAAGCAGCTCCCAATAAATAGCCTGGTAAGCTATATTAGTCTATGGGTCATGTAAGTATAATAGAATTCCTTATACTATTGTCAAGGAAAGCGGGTCACGAAAATTTCGTTTCTAAAGTGAAAGAAAAACAATGTTCCTAAAAGACACTTACCGCTTTCCCCAGTTACTTACTCAAATTTATAATTAATGTACTTGTGTTAAGACCATTATTTGCACAGAATCTACCATTCTAAGAGGCAATGAGCGATTTTGATTAGAATAACTGTCAAGTATGTCCATCTAAGATGTAACACCAGCGGTAAAGTCGTAAATAGTGGGGGACAATGCGTAATGCATTACCTAAGAAGTAGTATTTTTATTGTGGGAAAGCTTTTCCTTTTTGCTATACTTGCACGGGCGCTATCTGAATATAATACAGGCGAGAGAAAAATCCAACACAGAAAGCACAGCGACACCTGACCATCGCTCCACTTTATCGATTAAGGAATCCGAAAACAAAATGAGGCAAATACGAAGGATACATGTACTTAGTTGTCAGTGAGACATGAGTTGATATCTGGAGGCACTAGAATCTGCATGTTCACACACAAATTATGAATTCGATGTGGATATGGTATCTAAATATAATACAAGTTTTATACTTTATTATGAAGGCGAAAGCAACTAATGCTCGCCTTTTTATAATTAGGGGAGAATTGCGGGTTATTGGCTTTTGTAGCCAAATTACGTTGATAGCCCATTTTTATTTGAATTTGATTTATTTATTTCCTCGTTCTTTTAGTACAGATTTATAAGTTGACTATACTGGTTGCAAGCTTTGGATGATATATGATTGCTGTGTTGACATTATTTAGTAAATAAAAGACGCATTACACATACATCCCAGGATCTTAGGTATTTATCCAATTATCAGAAATGTCCTGAATCTAGTTCTATGAAATAAATCCACTAGAGATAGATATATAACGAATTGTTGGGAAGGTATTATCCAAATGTTGGCAAGGAAGGCAAGCAAGTCGAGGTCGATTGTTGAAAGTATAATACTATATAATGTTATAGGAGAAAATTATGAGAGAACTCACGTCTGCCGATATTCTTCTTGTGTAAGAGCAGCTTGGCTACGAAAGCAGCAGCAACTGCACATTTTTTATTGTTTTAAAAGTGTCAAGTATCTTAATCACCGTGAAGTTGTGAGAGGATATTGCATTAAAATCAATTAAACAATTTTATAGCTAGCGATCGTCAAGTACGCGAGATATACATTATTGTATGATGATGATGAGGTTGTCATCAGCAATTCTGTTAATGAGTCTTTAGTTTTGCAAATAGAACCCATATAACAGAAGAGTCAAACAGATTTGTAAAATCGAGTCAAGACAATATGACCTCGATTGATATATGAGTACCATAACGCGACTTAAGAGTGTGTGAAACAGCAATCAGTTATGAGAATCTTCATTGAATTATAAGCAACACAAAGCTAATTAAATAACCTATCAGTTTAAAGAACTGTTTCGATTATAGAGTAGATAGAATTTTCATTGACTTCTTATTTTGATGACATGTCTGCGAGAGTTGATTGAAACATGAAGTCGTTCAACATTATGAATGTTCTAGCAATACCAAATAATGATCTCGATGGATGACGCATAATATAAATGTATCAGTGAGCACATTATCTGTAATTTTGTTTATTTAAAGTACGCTTTATGAAGCACTTTATATGACACCATTCTGTCATTAATGCCGAGTTAGCGCTAGAGTCGGATAGAGCAGTACTGAATATTTATATATCTAATCAGCCAGGAGACCAACTCTTCTTTATTCAAAATCAGCGAAAGAATCTGTATGCAATAACACTTTGAGGGAGTGTGGAAGGTTGAAAATAGCAATTGGTTCTCACTTTTAATGAGTATAAATAGTCCTTTATAAATATCAATCTCTATAAAGAAAGAAGGATAATTAGGTTCAGTTAATGAGAACATATGAATTACTTATCATCCTATTTAAGAGTAGCGCGTAGAGTCCGAAGCGTGAACGTGGCCATAACTATCAAAATTGAGAAATGACTAGTCATTAGGTGATGATTATTAGCACAAATGACTCTCAATGTTTATTTTCAGCCATTTACTCAGATTCAATTCGTCGTATTTTGATAGCAACGAGAAGAACTTATTGCTCAAAGATGGAAATTATATTTTCGAGATAATGATATCTTAGGTCCGCCGGTTTATGAGAGACAGTATAGTTATCATTTTTTTTATTGCCTGCAAAATTAACTCTTTCTCCGATGGTGTGTGGTTTACCTGTTTGAGCAATTAAACAAAGATATATTGTATAACAGAAGCTTCGAAGTCCGTCATCGTTCTTAGTCAGCAGCTCGCCGAAATTAAAATGTTATGGTACAACGTTTAGCCTGAGCTATTGTGCTTTTTTTACTCCAGGGATCCTTGAAAATAGGGGACATACCATATTTAGATCGTTATTACTTAACTGATAGATGCATATTTATTCAAATGATTCTTGAAGTCTTGAAGGCTTCATCGCATTTATTTGAAAATGTTGTATTATAGACAAAGAGGCACAAAGGCGAAAGATGGAGTCTGTGGTATTTTCAATGTAAAACACGATATTTATATATATCTGCACTGTAGTATGCGCTAGTGTAGCTCTTCTTGATATTTTATTCTTTTCCAGACATGGTTTTGTTATTCACATATATATGTAAGTAATAAAAGTGTTGAAATTAAGTACTTGCTTAACGATTGTTTGCGAAACCGCTAATGAAAATAAAAGAAATATTACGAGCTTTTAATACTATTAGAATTGAAATTAAGCAGGGTCTAATCGCAACCAGACTTAAGGATATAAGATCAAACATGCACAAGAACTCGTTTATCTCATATTCGACGAGCTCAATCACACTGAGCCAGGTAAGAACAAGTACAATTGAATCACTAGACTCGATTGATACAGGATGATGGTTGACACACATAAATCGCGTTAGTATA
>JABUQX010083754.1:37500-53214 GCA_015478945.1 Trachelipus rathkii | reverse complement strand
TAATATAGTATAATATATAATATATATATTATAAATATATTATATATATATATATATATAATATAATAATTATATATATATATATATATATATATTATATTAATATATATATATATATATATATATATATATATATTATATTTAATATATATATAATATAATATATATATATATTGTTGAAACTAGAAAGTTACCCACATGATATCTCGAAACTAAGATAGGTACAAGAAACTGATAACATAGTATGGAAATCAGCGTATGAAATTTGTGTGGAAAATGAAAAAAAAAAATTTTATTTTTTTTATATTCTTCATTACTATTGAAAAGAAAACCAATAACATATTTAGAATCAGCGTATGAAATATGTATGAAAAAGATTTTTTTTTTTTTTAACAAAAAATACCCCAGGGTAAACCGCAAAGATGCCAAGAGTCGGGGTCTCTCGGCCTCTGGGACGACGGGTAGGACTATTTCCCCCCCCTCGAGGGAGGGTCTCCGGAAACCCCCGCTCTTTGGTATTTGGTGTCGCGGGGGTTCCTCCGCCCCTCCCCTACGGGGTATGGAAAACAACCCCAGTAGTAACAAACACATTTTGGACAAAAATGACGCGACCTTTTTGACCTTTTCTGACCGCGACCTTTTGGCCTTGACCTTTTTGGGCAAGCCCAATTTTTCACCTTAACTTTTTTGGGCCTTGACCTTTTTGAGAACCCTATTTTGAGAACCCGGATTTTTTTGAGAACCCCGAATTTTTGAGAACCCTCGGGTTTTTTGAGAACCCGGATTTTTTTTTTGAGAACCCAAATTTTGAGAACCCAAATTTTTGAGAACCCAAATTTTGAGAACCCAATTTTTTTGAGAACCCAAATTTTGAGAACCCTAATTTTTTGAGAACCCTAATTTTTTTGGCAACTCCCTAATTTTTGGCAACCTTAAGTTTTTTCGGCAACCCTAATTTTGGCAACCCTTCGAAGAAGGGTTGCGCCAAACGGTGCGTCAGCACCGTTGTACGTATTACCCCCCTATTTTACGCCCTTTTTTCGACCATGGGTCAATTTTTGGCCCACGTAATTTTTGATCTTCCTTTAGGGTTAGCCCTTTTTTTGATGTCTTAACCTGTTTGACATGATATTTCGACCAACCCTTTGATCTTTCATGGGTCATTTTTTGCACACGGTAATTTTTGGCTACCCTTTGGTCTTCCATGGTCAATTTTGGCCCACGGTAATTTTGGCTACCCTTTGGGTCTTCCATGGGTCAATTTTGGCCCACCCTAATTTCGACCAACCCTTTGGTCTCATGTGTCAATTTTGACCCACCCTAATTTTTCGACCAGCTTTGGTCTTCCATGGTCATTTTTGCCCACCGGTAATTTTGATCTTCCGTTACGGGGCTTAGCCGTATTTTTTGTGTTTCTTAACCTTGTTTGACCATGATAGTTCGGCCTTAACCATTCCATATACCATGGGTCAATATTTGACCACGGTAATTTTTTTGGTTATCCTTTATCGCTATTGACGGGGCTCATGTGTTTACCTTTTTTGACCATGATATTTCGACCTTAACCTTGCCATATACCATGGGCAATTTTGGCCCACGCCATATTCTTGCCACTCCGTGGCCCACCGTCACAGTATTCGTTTCCTTAACTTGAACGCATGGTGGATGGATCTATCCTAAACCTTGAACACCATATACGCACACACAACACACACACACACACACACACACAGCACAGCACAACACACACACACACTGAGAGCTCGACACACCACAACCCATTTGAGGCTGTTCGATCCCGCAGAAAGACTACACTCTACCCATTCCATCCCTGCACTTACATTACACTTTTATCCACACGTACAAACACACGACCAATCCTTTGGTCTTCCATGTGTCAATTTGACCTACGGTAATTTTTTGTCCTTCTTTTAGGGACTTAGCCCTTTTTTGAGGTCTTAACCTTGTTTGACCATGATATTGTTCGGACTTGACATTGCCAGATACCATGGGTTCAATTTTGACCCACGCTAACTTTGGCTTTTGATGGTTCCCAATCACCGTAAGAAGTATCTAGGGATTTTCTAATAGTGTTCTATGAGTATTAGATGAGTGCCAGGTGACGTGCCAGGTGAGTGCCAAGTGAGAGCCAATGAGTGCCAAGTGAGTGCAATGAGTGCCAAGTGATTGCCACATAGTGCCAAGTGAGTGCCACATAGTTCCAACTGAGTGCCACTTTTTTCAAGCCTTTTTCTAGCTCCCTGAGCCTAGAACTAGCCTAATATGGGGTGTCTTACCCCTAGGTAATAGGTAGAGAGAATCGATTGGTGTATATTACAATCGCTAGAATGCTTCCTACTATGAGTTAGTATTTTTATAACATTTATAAACTTACACTCGACCATAGACACTTACACTAGCCCATATACACTGGACCACTCACGCGCACAGGTACCTTAGCACTTACACTCCACACTCGAGCTCAATTTTGTTGCCTCATCTTTGATGGCTCATCTTTGATGGTACCTATCTTGATACCACCTATATTGATGATTCATCTTTGATGACTCATCTTTGTCAGTTTATCTTTGCTGCCCACCAGGCCGCAGAAAGCCCCCTCCCCGCAAAGGATGGAGGCCCCGCACCCGTAGGTGCGACCCGCCGAGCGAATGAAAAATATATATACGTATAAAGTCATTATTTTAATTTCAATACTTAAACATTTTTTATTAAAAACATTTTCGCGATCTTAAAACTGTAAAACTCATTACAGACCTATTATTTAACACATATATTTATTAACATTATTTTTACTTAATACTTTTTACTTAATACTTTTTAATTTATAAATTTTTAAAAATTTTTAGTAAGAAGAAAAAAACCAGAGTGCCTGATATATAAACATTTTATTTTACTACAATTGTACGAAATTTTATTAAAAACATTAACATTACATACCTTAAAAGCAGAATCAGTAAATCAATAAAGGTGTTACTAACCAAGAGGGGATTAGTATGCTTTTGTTTTACTGCTTTACTGCTTTAACTCAGGTTTTACTGCTTTAACTCATGTTTTACTGCTTTAACTCATATGTTTTACTGCTTTAACTCACATATTTATTAACATTACATACCTTAAAGCAGTAAATCAGTTAAATGTTTTGGTTTACTGCTTTATGCTTTAACTCTTTTACTGCGTTAACTAGTTTTACTTGCTTTAACCAATGTTTTTATCTGCTTTAACTCAATATTCATTTAATACATACTTAAAGCAGTAAAATCAGTAAATCAAATAAGGTGTTACCTAACACCAAGGGGGATTAGTATGCTTTTGTTTGACTGCTTTACTGCTTTAACTCATTTTTACTGCTGTAACTCAGGTTTTACTGCTTTAACTTTCTTGTTTACTCTTTACTTTCTGCTTTACTGTTTTAACTTTTCTGCTTTACTGCTTTAACTCATATATTTATTAACATTATGTTTTTTATTTTGTTTTAATACTTTTTATTTATTTTTATTATTATTTTTATTTATTTATATTATTTTTATTTTTTTATTATTTTATTTTTATTATTTTTATATACTATAGTGTTATTTACTTCATGCTTATTGTTATTATTATTAGAAACACACCACACACACACACACACACACACACACACACACACAACACACACTTATACACACATCACTTATGACAACTTTACACACATTCACTATGACACTTACATTTACCCATTAGACACTTACATTTACACTTATACACACGAGGTCACACACACTTACACTTATACACACATTACTATGATACTTATACACACATTCACTATACACTTACATTTACCATTAGGACACTGTACATTTACACTTACACTACACAGATTTACTACACTCACACAGATTACTTACACACACACAGATTTACTTACACACACAGATTTACTTTCACACTTGCACACAGATTTAAACACACACCACACACACACACACACACACACTAACTTACACATATATTACATAAAATTATTAAAACAATTTTATGTTTTAATTAAACACGTACATTTTTATTTTAATCATTCAAATATAACTAAAATTTATTTCAAAGTTTCTTAATAACTTCTATAATAAAATCAATCATTATCTATTGAACATAAGCTATATAAGCTTCTCGATATGGTTTTAAAATTTTATAACTATCAAGTTTTTAAATAACTTTTACTAAGATTTTATGAAATTTTATTAAAAACATATATTTTACGTCCCCTTAAAGCAAATAAATCAGTAAATCAGTAAGGCCAGCCCTAGCACCCCTCTACACCACGTTTTGTTCTATTGACATACTGCTTTACATCATCTTTAAGCCATGTAATAAGTATAAAATAACAAAATAAGTTTTTCTCTTCTAAATAAACATGTATTTTATTAAAATCATTCTAGTTTTTATTTAAAAAATAACAATTATTTTCACTTACATTTATATTATTCACTCGATGTTACCTTAAAGATATTTCAAAGTTTTTTAAATAATTCGGTTTCTTAATTATTATTATTAGCTATGTACCTTGACAATCCATCACGAGAAAAACACAAACAACCCGCACTCCTGTACAGATACGAAACTGACCTCTCTCTCTTTAAAATGTGTTGAAATAACTATCTTTACGGTCTAAATTAGGAATAAATCCTTTTTGAAACCGGGGCGATTTAAGGCCTAATTCAGGTCAAAAGTATATTCAAACTGACCTTTTTCTGTAAACTGTGGTGCAATAACTACGTAGGGCCTAAATTTAGGCTAAATTTTAAGGATAATTCCTTTTTGTAGACGGGTTAATTTAATCCTAATACCAGGTAAAAAGGTATTCCCCGTATAGACAAGAATCATTTTATATATTATTTTATAATATATTTCAAACTGAAACATGCTGGATCGGTTAGATCCTTTTAAGCAGGTAAAAGGAAATGTTTTCCTTACTGGTGATTGTCGGGGTAATCCTTATCTCCATATGAACCTCGTATGTGATTGTCGAGAATTATTTTATCGCTTTTGGAAATTTAACTTTGTTCTTTAAACTTTTATTTGAGCAGGTGTGTGTTTTATTATCTTTTAGACCAAACTCATTTTAAAATCATAGTCACTTTAGCTGTTAAGCGTTGCACAAGTTATCTGATTTGTATTAAAAAGTGTTTTATTTTTACTCAAGTGTATATCATATTTATAATAAATACTTACAGTGAGGAATAATTTAATTTCACTAAAATAGATAATAATTAATTCACTAGTTCATTAATGCTAACCCCAGCTCAGAATGAGCCCCACCCGCAAAGGCAGCCAACACCGCACCCGCTGGTGCGTCCCGCCGCTGTTCCCGTCCGCTCGCGTGCGCCCGAAGGCTCGAATATTTCCGCGTCACTGCCGCGCGTGCCCCGCAGGCGACATATTTCGCGGTTTCCCGCCGCCGCGGTCGGCTCGCGCCGGGCAGGCGCATTAATGATTCCCGCGCGAAATGGAAAGTATATATATATACTATAATATATATATATATATATATATAATATATAATATATATATATATATATTATATATAATATATATATATATATATATTATATATATAATATATTATATATATATTTATATATATATTATATTGTGTGGCGGTGAGTGTAATGTGGTCTATGGGCAACGTCAGTGTCTATGTGTATGGCGTATGTGTGAAATAAGAGATATAGTGTATGTGTGTATAAGTGTAAAGTTGTTAAGTGTCTTATGGTAAGTGTAACTTGTTATTAAGCTGAATCATTCAATATAGGTGGTATCAAGCATGACGCCCATCAAAGATGAGTCATCAAAAAGAACCACTAAAGCAGAGGCCAAAATGCTTAAGTTATTAAAGTGAGGCATCAAAGCTGAAGGCATCAAAAGACCTGAGGTATCCAAAGTTTGAGGCATCAAAAGCTGAGGAATCAAAGTTGAGGCATCAAAAACTGAGACACAAAGTTGCAGGCATCAAAAGCTGAGGCATCAAAAACTGAGGGATCAAAAATATCGAGTGGTGGGTGCGTTTGTGTAAGTGTGTATGTTGTGTTTGTGTGATGTGTGTAGTGTGTGTGTGTGGGTGTGTGTGAGGGAAGTGTGTTCTAAATAATAATAACAATAGGCTGAAGTAAATAAACTAAGGATATAATAATAAAATAAAAATAAAATGGTTTTAATAAATTATATGTTATAGGTTGTGTGTGTGTGTGTGTTGAGTGTGTGTGTGTGTATGTGTGCGTGTGTGTTTGTGTATGTGTGTTCTAAAAATAATAATCAACAATAGGCATGATAGTAAATAACACATAAAGTATAATAATAATAAAAAGAAAATGTTTTAAATAAATTATACGTTATGTGTAAGTGAGTGTGCCGTGTGTGTGTGTGTGGTGTGGGTGTGTGTGTGTGTGTGTTATGTGTATGCGTGGTTAGTGTATGCGTTGTTCTAAATAATAATTCGCGTGGGAATATTGCGCCTGCGGCGCACGCGGCGGGCGGGGACGCGGCCGCGGACGCACCAGCGGGGTGCGGGGTTGGCTGGCTTTGCGGGTGGGGCTCATGCTGAGCCTTGGTGGTTAGTATGAACTATTGAATTAATTATTATCTATTCTAGTGAAATTATTAATTATTTTTAAATATAAAGTATTTATTATAAATATGAAACACTTAGTAAAAATAAAAACACTTTTAATACAAATCGAGATAACTTGTGCACCGCTTAACAGCTTAAATGACTATGATTTTAAATGAGTTTGGGTCTTTAAAGAATAATAAAAGCAACACACCTGTCAAAATACACAGTTTAAAGAACAAAGTTAATCTTTTCAAAAGACGATTAAAATATTCTCGACCACCAATCACATACGAGGTCATATGGAGATAAGGATTACCCCGACCAATCACAGGTAAAGTAAAACATTTCCTTTTTACCATGCTTAAAGGATCTTACCGAGTCCAGCATGTTTCAGTTTGAAATATATTTTATTAAAAATAATATTAACAATGATTCTTGTGCTATACGGGATTTACTTTTGACTGGTATTAGATTTAATTAGCCGTCTACAAGAAAAGGGAATTTAGTCCTAATTAGGCCTAAAATTTAGGCCCTAGAGAACTCCGTAGAGTATTTGCACCACATGTTTACAGAAAAAGGTCAGTGTGAAATATATTTTGACCTGGGAATAGGCTTAAAATTCGCCCCGGGTCTACAAAAGGATTATCTAATTCACAGGCAATGAATATATTTCAAACTGACCTTTTTCTGTTAAAATTGTTGTTGCAATAAACTACGTTAGCCTAAATTTTAGGCCTAATATTTAGGATTCCTTTTGTGAGACGGCTAATTTTATATCTAATACCAGTCAAAAGTGAATTGCCACGTATAGACAAGAATCATTGTTTATTATTATTTTTATAAATAATAGTTCAAACTGAAACATTGCCTGGATCGGGTAAGATTCCTGTTAAGCCAGGTAAAAAGGAAATGTTTTCATTACTTGTGATTGGTCGGGGTAATCCTTATCTCTATATGACCTCGTATGTGCTTGGTCGAGAATTATTTTATGGTCTTTTGAAAATTAACTTTTGTTCTTTAAACTTGTATTTGAACAGGTGTGTGTTTTATTATCTTTGTAGAACCCAAAACTCATTCTCTAAAAATCATTACGTCATTCTTAGCTGTTAAGCGGTGACACAACTTATCTGATATTCGTATTAAAACAGTGTCTCATCTTTACTAAGTGTATATCATACTTACATTGAGGAATAATCATTGAGGATAAATTAATTTCACTAGAAATAGATAATAATTAATTCACTAGTTCATAAGCTAAACACCACAGGGCTCGGCATGAGCCCCACCCGCAAAAGGCAACCAACCCCGCACAAGCGGTTGCCGCCGCCGCGTAAGCGCCGCCGCGTCTGACCGCAGACGAAATATTATCCGCCCGCCGCGTGCTGTAGAACACGCATATACACACACACGCACACTACACACACACACACACACACCCACACACACACACACACACGCACAACCACTAACATATAACGTATAATTTTATTAAAACATTTTATTTTATTTTATTATTATTACTTAGTGTATTTACTTCAGTGCCATTGTTATTATATTTAGAAACACACATACACAAAAAAAACACACACAGCAACACATACACACACACACACTCACACACCACTCATTACACATATAGCGTATAATTATTAAAAACATTTTTATTTTTATTTTATTATTACTTAGTGTTATTTACTTCATGCCTATGTTATTATTATTTCAGAACACACAATGCACACTCACACACACCCAACACACACACACACACACAAAACACACATACACACTATACGACCATACGCAACCACCCACTCGATATTTTGATCCCTCAGTTTTGAGCCTCACTTTGATGCCTCAACTTTTGATGCCTCAGGTTTTGATGCCTCAACTTTGGTGCCTCAGCTTTTATGCCTCAACTTTGATACCTCAGCTTTTTTGATGCCTCAGCTTTGATGACCCCCAACTTTAATAACTTAGCTTTGGACGCTCTGCTTTGATGGTTCATTTTTGATGACTCAATCTTTGATGGCCGTTCATCTGTGATACCACCTATATTGATGATTCAGTTTATAAGCAGTTACACTTACCATAGGACCACTTACACTGTACACTTATACACACGAAACACTATATCTCTGATTTCAACACATATACGCACATAACACATAGACACTAACGTGTCACCCATTAGACACTTTACACCTCCACCCGCACACACAATATATCTATATATATATTATATATATTATATTATATATATATATATAATATATATACTATATATATATATATATATATATATATATATATATATTATATTATATATATATATATCATATAAGTATATATATATATACATTGATATCATATTTATCGTTCGCGCGGAAATATTGCGCTTGCGGGCGCACGCGGCGGCGGGAACGCGGAAATATTGCGCCTGCGGGCGCACGCGGCGGGGCGCAGGGACGCGGAAATATTGCGCCTTCCGGGCGCACGCGGCGGACGGGGACGCGGCGGGACGCACCAGCGGGTGCGGGGTTGGTTTGCCTTTGCGGGTGGGGCTTCATGCTGAGCCTGGTGGTTAGCTATGAACTAGGAATTAATTATTATCCTATTCAGTGAAATTAATAATTATTCCTCAAGGTAAGTATTTATTATAAAATATGATATACACTTAGTAAAATAAAACACTTTTTAATACAAATCAGATAACTTGTGCACCGTTAACAGCTAAAATGACTATGAGTTTAAAATGAGTTTGGGTCTCTAAAAGATGATAATAAACCACACCTGCTCAAATACAAGTTTAAAGAACAAAGTTAATTTTCAAAAGGCGATAAAATAATTCTCGACCAATCACCATACGAGTCATATGGGAGATAGGTATTACCCCGACCAATCACAAGTAGGGGAAAACATTTCCTTTTTACTGCTTAAAGGATCTTACCTGATCAGCATGTTTCAGTTTGAATATATTTATGTAAAAAATAATAATAACAATGATTCTTGTCTATACGGGAATTACCTTTTTGACCTGGTATAGATTAATTAGCCCGTCTTACAAAAAAGGATTTATTTCCTAAATTGGAGGCCTAAATTTAGGCCTAACGTAATTTTATTGCACCACATTTTACAGAAAAAAAGGTCAGTTTGGAATATATTTTACCTGGAAATAGGCTTAAATCGCCCCGGGTTACAAAAAAGGGATTATCCTAAAATTTAGACTAAAGTAGTTATTTCAACACACTTTACAGAGAGAGGTCAGGTTCGTATCTGTAAGGAGTGCGGGTTGTTGTGTTTCTCGTGATGGATTGTCAAATGTACATAGATAATAATAATAATATAAGAAGGATAACCCCGATTTTTTAAAAAACTTTGAAATATATTTAGTTAACATCGAGTGTATAATATAAATGTAAGTGAATAATTGTTATTGTTAAATAAAACTTGGAATGATTTTAATAAAATTTACATGATTATGTTAGCAGACGAAGAACTTATTTTGCTTATTTTATATTTATTACATGGCTAAAGATGATGTAAAGCAGTAAGTCAATAGAAAAAACGTGGCATAGCTTGGTGTAGAGGGGTGCTAGGGCTGGCCTTACTGATTTACTGATTTATTGCTTTAAAGTACGTAAAATATATGTTTTAATAAAATTTCATAAAATTTTAGTAAAAGTTATTATAAAAATTGATAGTTATAAAATTTATAAAAAACCTGTATATCAATTAATTATAATAAAATTCTTTTCAAAAAGTGATTAAAGTTTATATATAAACACTGTTAAAACTTTTTTAAAAAAGCGTGATTTTTTTTTGTTTCCGATATCTTCGAAAACATTTTTGTGATTTTATTTTCGACGATTTCATTACAACATTAGGAAGATTTTAAGGTAATTAATATATATATATATATATATATATATATATGTGTAGGTAAATCTGTGTGGAGTGTAAGTAAATCTGATGTGTGTAAGTAAAGCTGTGTGTGAGTGTAAGTAAAATCTGTGTTTGAGTGTTAAGTAAATCTGTTGAGGTAAAGTGGTAATTTGTAAAGTGTCTATGGATAAATGTAAGTGTCATAGTGAATGTGTGTATAAGTATCATAGTGAATGTGTGTATAAGTGTAAGTGTGTGTGTGTGACCGGATGTGTATAAGTGTAAATGTTAAGTGTCTATGGGTAAATTTAGTGTCATAGTGGAATGTGTGTTATAGTGTCATAGTGAATGTTGTTGTTGTGTAGTGTGTGTGTGTGATGTGTGTGTGTGTGTGTGTGTGTGTGTGTGTGTGTTCTAAATAATTAAACAGAGTAGGCAGGAAGTAAATAACACTAAGTATAATAAATTCAATGAACATAAAGTATTGAAAAATAAAATAAAAGAAATAAAATAAATATAAAATAATAATAAAAATAAAATAAAAGTATTTAAAACAAAATAAACAACATAATGTTAATAAATTATTGCAGTAAAGCAGTAAAGCAGGAAAGTTAAAACAGTAAAGCAGAAAGTTAAAGCCGTAAAAGCAGAAAGTTAAAGCAGGAAAACATGAGTTAAGTAGTAAAACATGAGTTAAAGCAGTAAAGCAGTAAAACAAAAGCATACTAATCCCCCCTTGGTGTTTGGTAACACCTCTAGTTGATTTACTGATTTACTGCTTAAGGTATGTAATGTTATAAATATGTGAGTAAAGCAGTAAAACATATGAGTTAAAGCAGTAAAACATGAGTTAAGCAGTTAAAACATGATTAAAGCAGTAAAAGCAGTAAAACAAAAGCATATTAATACCTTTCTTCTTTTATGACTAAAATTAACAACTATTTGAATAATTTGCAGAAAAACATATAAGTTAAAACAGTAAACATGAAGTTAAAGCAGTTAAAACATGAGTTAAAGAGTAAAAGCAGTTAAAACAAAAGCATACTAATCCCCTCTTGGTGTTAGGTTACACCTTTATTGATTTACTGATTTTACTGCTTTAAGGTATTGTAATGTTCAATTTTTAATAAAATTTTGTACAGTTGTAGTAAAATTAAAATGTTCGTAATATCATGGCCACTCTGGTTTGTGTGTGTGTGTTTAACATACAATATTTTTTAAATTATATTAAAATTAAAAAGATAGTTAAGGAAAAAAGTATTTAAGTAAACATAATGTTTAATACCATATATAGGTTAAGATTAATAGGTCCTGTAATGAGTTACAGTTTTCGGTTCGCGAAAATGATTTTAATAAAAAATGTTTAAGTATGAAATAAAAATGAATGATTTATAGTATATATATTTTCATTCGCTCGGCGGTCGCACTTGCGGGTGCGGGGCCTCCATCCTTTGCGGGGAGGGGCTTGCTGCGGCCTGGTGGGCGGCTTATGATCTAGAGGTAGACAAAAGATGAGTCATCAAAGATGAATCAATCATATAGGTGGTATCAAAAGATAGGTGTCATCAAAGATGAAGTCATCAAAGATGAGGCAACAAAATTGAGCTTCGAAGTGTGTGAGTGTTAAGTGTAAGCTGTACCTGTGCGCGTGAGGTAAATGATATAGGGCTAGTTAAAGTGGCCTATGGCGAGGTAAGCTGTTAAATTGTTATTAAAAATACTAACTCATAGATAGGAGCATTCTAGCAGATTGTAATATACACCAATCGATTACCTCATACCTTTATTTACGCTAGGGGTAGGAAACCCTATTAGGGCTATATTCGAGGCTCAGGGGTAGGCTAGAAAGGCTTGAAAAAAGTGGCACTCAGTTGGCACTATGTGGCACTCACTGGCACTATGTGGCACTCACTTGGGACCCATTGGCACTCACTTGGCACTCAGTGCACTCACTTGGCACTCACCTTGCACTCACCTGGCACTCATCTAATACCCATAGAACACTAATAGAACATTCCTAGATACTTCTCATACGTTGATTGGGAACCATCAAACTTGCAGGTTAGCGTGGGTCAAAATTGACCATGGTATATGGCAATGTCAAGTCCGAAATATCATGGTCAAACAAGGTTAAGACATCAAAAAAGGCTAATCCCTAAAGGAAAGGACAAAAAGATTACTGGGTCAAAAATTTGACCATGGAAGACAAAAGGTATTGGTCGTGTGTTGTACGTGTGTATAAGTAGTTTATGTAAGTGCAAGTATCTTATGGTGGAGTGTAAGTGTCATAGTGAATGTATGTATAAGTGGGTGTGTGTTGTTTGTGTGATGTGTGTGTGTGTGTGTGTGTATGTGTGTGTGATTGTGTGTGTGTGTGTGTCCGTGTGTGTGTGCGTATAGGTGTTCCAAGTTAGGAATAGATCCATACATGCGTACAAGTCAGGAACGAAATATGTGACGGGTGGGCCACGGGTGGGCAAAAGAAATTGGCGTGGGCCAAAATTGACCCATGGTTTATGGCAAGGTCAAGTCGAAATATCAGGGTCAAACAAGGTAAAGACATTACCAAAAACGGTTAGCCATAAAGGGTAACCAAAATTACCGAATGGGTCAAATTGGACCCAGGTATATGGCAGGTTAAGGCCGCGAAAGTGATCATGGTCAAACAAGGTTAAAAGACATCAAAAAATACGGCTACCGCGTAAAGGAGATCAAAAATTTTACCGTGGGCCAAAAATGGACATGGAATGACCAAAGTGCTGGGTTCTGAAAGGAAAAATGAAGCGGATGGAGTCAAAGGTTGACCCAAGGTAAGAATCCAAAGGCGTTGGTTCGAAAATTAGGATGGGCCAAATTGACCCAATGGAGACCAAGGGTAGGCAAAAATTACCGTGGCCAAAATTGACCCATGGGAGACCAAAGGGTAGCCAAAAAAATTACCGTGGGCAAAAAATGACCCATGGAAGATCAAAGGGTTGAGTCGAAATATCATGGTCAAACAAGGTTAAGACATCAAAAAGGGCTAAGCCCCTAAAGGAAGGATCCAAAAATTACGTGGGCAAATTGACCCATGTCGAAAAGAAAATTAGGGCGTAAATAGGGGGGTTAATTACGATAAACGGGTTGCTGACGCAACCGTTTGGCGCAACCTTCTTCGAAGGGTTGCAAAAATTAGGGTTGCCGAAAAAAATTAAGGTTGCCAAAAAATTAGGGTTGCCAAAAAATTAGGGTTCTCAAAAAATTAGGGTTTCAAAAAATTAGGGTTCCAAAAAATTTGGGTTCTCATAAAATTTGGGTTCTCAAAAAAATTTGGAGTTCTCAAAAAAATTTTGGGTTCTCAAAAAATTCGGGTTCTCAAAAAATCGGGTTCTCAAAATCCGGGTTCTCAAAAAATCCGGTTTCTCAAAAAATAGGGTTCTCAAAAAGGTCAAGGCCCAAAAAAAGTTAAGGTAAAAAATTGGGCTTGCCCAAAAAGGTCAAGGCCCAAAAAGGTCGCGGCCAGAAAAAGGTCAAAAAAGGTCGCGGTCATTTTTGTCCAAAATGTGTTTGTTACTACTGGGGTTGTTTTCCATACCCCGTAGGGGAGGGGCGAGGAACCCCCGACACCAAATACAAAAGAGCGGGGGTTCGGAGACCCTCCCGGAGGGGGGGAAATAGTCCACCCCCGTAGTTCCCCGGAGGCCGAGGAGACCCCGACTCTTGGCATCTTTGCGGTTTACTCTTGTATTTTTTGTTTAAAAAAAAAAAAAAAAATCTTTTTTCATAAATTTCATACGCTGATTCTAAATATGTTATTAGTTTTCTTGTACCTATCGTAGTTTTGGAGATATAAAAAAAATAAAATTTTTTTTTTTCATTTTCCACACAAATTTATACGCTGATTCAATATATGTTATCAGTTTTCTTGATACCTATCTTAGTTTTCGAGATGTCATGGGGTACTTTCTTTAGTTTCACATATATATATATATATATATATATATATATATATATATATATATATATATATATATATTATATATATATATATAATATATAATATATATATATATATTATAATATATATTATTATATATATATAATATATATATATTATATATAATATATATATATATATATATTATATATATATAGCAGCCTCTAGAGAGCCACAATCCATATCTCAAAAATACTACAGCTAACGGAAAAAGGAATACATTGCTGGAATCCTGGCAAATTTACGAGGAAACTGTAAAAAAAAAAAAAAAAAAAAAAAAAAAAAAAAAATTCATTATCTTCGAAAACCACAAAAGCTACAGGGAAATGAAAATACATTTTTGGAATCCTTGTAAAATTTTGGTCGGAAAATGTAAAAAAAAAAAAAAAAAAAATAAACAAAAATTCCTATTTTTTGGGCGGTGCTGGTGACATAGTATATAATTATATTATTTGTAAAGGTATTACAAGGCAATTTTAGGGGGCTCGAGCCGAGGGGAACACAGGGGGGGACGTTTTCCATACCCGTAGGGAGGGGCAGAGGAACCCCCGCGACACACACCCAAATACCAAAGCGGGGGTTCCGGGACCCTCCCGGAGGGGGGGAATTAGGTCCTACCCGTAGTTCCCCGGGAAGGCCGAGAGACCCCGACTTCCTGCCGATGCCGTGGCGGTAACCCTCATGGGCGTATTCTTTAGTAAAAAAAAAAGCAAAATTGAATAGAAAAAGTCAATTTATTTTAACGAGAACCAATAAAAGGTCTCTAAATAGGCCTCTTAATCATATTACTATAATCATTAACAATAATTTTTTTTATTTTTTATTTTTTTACATTTTCCTATCCAAAATTTTACGAGGATTCCAAAAATGGTATTCCTTTTCGCTGTAGCTATTGGAGTTTTTGAGATTTTTTTTTTTTTTTTTTTTTTTTTTTTTTTTTTTTTTTACATTTTTCCGCATAAAATTGGACCGGCATTCCAGCAATGTATTCCTTTTCCTGTAGCTGTTGTAGGTTTTTGAGATATGGGATTGTGGTTCTTCTAGAGGCTGACCATAATATAATAAATATATATATATATATATATAATATATATAATTATATATATATATATATACTATTATATATATATATATATTATATTAATAGATATTACTATAATATATATATTATAATATATATATTATATATTATATATAGTTATAGTAGATATATATATATTATATATATAATATATATATATATATATAA
>JABUQX010083754.1:27500-32500 GCA_015478945.1 Trachelipus rathkii | reverse complement strand
GAATTAATAAAATGGAGGAGCATGAAACGCAAATTAGGAAGTGTTGTGGGTGGTGTGGAAGAATGGGTGAAGGAGAAGGATAAATGAAAGGTACGTTGAGATGGTTTTGGTCATGTGGAAAGGAATGGAAGATAGCCGGTTGGTTAAACGGATGTATAGTGGATGAGTATTAGTGGGAATCGATCCGGCTGGAGGAGACGCGAAGAAGAAAGTGGATTGAGTCCTATAAAGGAATACCTGGGAGGATGAGAATGTGAGTTTGGCCTAGATGCTGAGAAGAAAGGTTGCTCATAAGTAGGTGAGTAAATGTGGCTGGGTTTTGTGGTGGGGGGATGTTGTATCTGACCTGGGCCCTCAGGAGAACCCACAGTCTGAACAGATTGTAGATCTTACCAATTAGTGAGGGTCCCGGTCTCGCGTCGTTCGAAGCTCTCGAGGGTGGATATTTCTGACCTCGACGCAAGTTCTAACAAAAAAGGTATAGAGGGGGCGGATAAGCGGTTGAGCTTTCTTTCAAACTTGTTTCACTATTTCTTCTACTACTTTTCTGTTTCCGGTGCATGTTACGCCACCTTACCCCCAGTACTTGTGGGGAGACGAGAGGTGGGTGGTGAATGATGATATGATGATGGAATTTATATAATATATATATATATATATATATATACTATACTTATATATATAATATATACATATTATATATATTATATTAATATATTATATATATATAAGTGCGTTCTAAACTTTTTTACTTTTATTTTATGTCATACTATATTTATATATTATGCAAGATTTACTCCATAGAAGTACCTGTACTTGATGACCTATGTACTGCTTTGACTTTGTACTTGAACAAATTTTAGATGTACTCTGTACTTTGTACTCTCGTTGAACAATTCTAAGTACTTGTTGTACCTTGTACTTGCTACTTGACAAAATGTTACTTGAACCCAAGCTGATATATAATACATACTATATATATATATACTATATAGCTATATTATATCATATCATATACTATATATATATATATATATATTAGATATATAATGGTTTAATAATATATATATATATATATTATATATCATATATATATATAATATACTATATAATATACTCGGTTCCTGAAGGTAGGAAAAATATTGACGGCTACTAATGAAAGTGGAGGATCAAGATAATGGACAGGGGATAGACTTTTAGACAAATGTGTCATTGGATCATGCATAGGAAAATGCGAGGAAGATAGAGTCCTCAGCTCCGGGGACCCAATTTCAAATAAGATGTGTGAACAGATTACGGGGTATGGCGACGGCAAAATTTGAAGGTGGGGGGAGGATCCCGTGACGTCGTATAGTGGAGCCGTAAGTGGATAATTGGTAGTTCAGCCATTAAGAGAACCCCCTAAGTATCCACGTACTGTTCATAAGTCTTTTTAGTTCAAAAAAAAATAAACAAAACACCAGGAAAACCCATCCCAGATTGAGGACATGGCCTCATGTCCGAACATCATGGTCTTAGCTACTTAACGAATGGGGAACGCACCGATGTTGTGCAGAGGTGCCTAAATTGGAAGTTTTGAAAAAAGTCTCGTCAACTCTCTAGAACAAGGGAGAACGGGCACCCTGCAACCATCTTTCTCCATTAATTTGCGCAAGTATGACAGAGTCCAGCGGAAATTGGTCCTTTGGTATTTCCCCAACTTCGGATTCTCTTCCAGGGTTTCGGGGGATTTAAGGATTGCAAAAAACTCTTAGTTAAACGATGGAAAAGAGGATTCGAATCCAGTCCGGTTATAACTAGAATCAGCAAGAATCCATGAGGCAGGGAAGGTGTGAATGTTACGGAGCTATTTATATTACGAGATAGGTGTCCTTTTCCCATTTGCGCAAGTGGCAGTTTTTGATACTCTTAAATGTAAAAAGACGACTAATAGATATTATCTTCCACTTTCGGTCTGTTGCAAAAATTTAAAGTACGTATTAATTCTTAAATTTTGAAAGGCTTCAGGATAGTGACTCGATCTCGAGCAACTAGCAAATCTATAGCTTAATCAATCAAGTCAGTTTGCTGAAGGGACTGAACTGTGGGTTGGAGAGCTGTTAAGAGCTGGAGATATTTTTCTACTATACTCTCACACAGTTGAAGAAAGGCTGCGAGTGGTGTGGAAGTGGACAGTATCCGAGATTCAAATTCATGAAAGTATTGTTTGCGTTTGTTCGATTGATTCGATGGAGATCTCGGCCCGGCAGCGCCACCTTTTAAATTTTTTTTTTGGGGTAATGCGGGTCTCGTTTACTATTACCTTGTAGCCATGCTTCTTCTCCAGGTTAGCTTCGGGACCAACCAAAGGGTTGCTCTAAAGTCTTACCACGCAGCAGAGACCGGGATTACAATCTCTTGCATTGTGTGGTGATAACTTGCGTTGGAAGGATTTAAAGGTCGCTACTCATCCATGGCTGCTGTCAAAGCGTGAAACCGGCTCAATTGGAAGGTAGAAAAGATCGGAGATAGCTGTGGTCCCTGTAAAAAGGGGCCCACAAAGCTCAATCACTAGAATATCTACCGGAATGAGGTTCTAACATGAGATTTGATGCGAGCTACGCCTTAATCTTGCAATGGGGTATCTAGAGTAGCTTGCACGTGCAGTAATTCGAAGCTCCTGGGACCATGTAAAGCGATCCATTAAGAGAAACGGTGAGCAACAAGGATGATTATTCTATACAGGTGGGGTGAGAGTGTGTGTCTAAACGTTCCAAAAGTAAGAACTCTGGCGCAGCTGTCAAGGCGATGCTCAGAGAAAAGGGGCTAAGGGTTCGATCAAGACATCTTAGTCTCCCGACTAAAGAGTGGAGTGGATGAAATTTTCTGAACACCTCCTCGAACTCCTGACAACAGAAATTTAGAGTGGTGAGCTTTGCTGGGAGACTCGAAGTGTGTTGATCGACAATGTCGGCTCTAGTGAGACATCTACGAGGAGACCAAGACGAACCGAACAGACAATAAAATTCGGACGGGTGGAGATGTAATTTGTGGTTTGACTTCTGAGTTTAGTTCGAAGAGGGGGATACGAATCAAATATGGAGGATTCGGCTCTCTCGCG
The DNA here is from genome assembly GCA_015478945.1 of Trachelipus rathkii. Classification (NCBI taxonomy): domain Eukaryota; kingdom Metazoa; phylum Arthropoda; class Malacostraca; order Isopoda; family Trachelipodidae; genus Trachelipus; species Trachelipus rathkii. The sequence continues at coordinate 29,400 of JABUQX010083754.1, read as the reverse complement.
TCTCGTGTATAGTGACGATGAGAAATTCCAGCGCCTCCCTTCTGTGTGTGTCACCTCATGACTGGCTATCTATAGATAGTTAGCAACTTGTGTTCGACGGTTTAACGAAGACGCGCTGATGACATTGCTTGAAGTTCTGCAAACTAATGATGACCTGGGCCGAGCGCCAACAAGATAACGTGTACTGATGTTTCTAACTTAAAACATGTTCTAGAAGACGTACCATATAATAAAAACTATCCACTTCCGGGCATACCCCCTTGCGACGTTATAATACACGTTACTCCGTCAGTCTTCTAATTGATCGTAGCAGGTAATTGAAAGTCATTATCAGTGAGGGTGTGAAGTTTGGGGGTCACAGCCCTCTGTATGTTTTCTACTGTCCCTCCAACTTTGAATTTAACTTCGGGAAGAGAAAGAAATCATATGGGGCCAAATCTGGACTGTACGGAGAATATGGAAGTGTGGGAATGTTCTTTGCCAGAAAATCTCTCATTGGTAGCGCATGTGGGCTGGTGCGTTGTCACAGTGAAGCACCCAATCACCTGCAATGTCCGCTCAGACTCGTTGAACCCGTCTGTGAAGTCGTTTTAAATGTCCATGTAGACGACGGTATTAACTGTCATTCCTGTAGCTAAATATTCTTTGTAGGCCGTCGAAAAACACGATAACAACGTTTTCACCTTTGATCTGCTCATGCGTGCCTTCTTTGGGCGAAGGGAATTTTTCGTGTGCCACTCCTGACTTTGCCGTTTTGTCTCAGGATTGTACTCGAAAACCCATGTTTCATCTCTTAAGACTTTGTCAAGAAAATTTGGCTCCAATCTGAAGCGTTACAGTACATCCTGATAGATTCGTAATCGGTTCTTTTTGCTCCAATGTTAAGTGTTTGGGCACCAGCTTTGCGCAAATCTTCCGCATGTGCAGGTGGGTTGCTAGAATTCTATGCACCGAGGTTTTATCCAAGCCCGTTTCCTCTGCAATCATCCGAACACTTAAACGGCGATCTTTTGCCATCACAGCTCGTACCAATTCCACATTGTTCTCAGATGTTGTCGAGATTGGCAGTCAAGATCGATGTTCGTCTTCCACATCTTCTCGACCCTCTTTAAAAGCTTTGTGCCACCTAAACACCATTGTTCTCAATATTGTGGCGGCACCGTACGCTTCTTCTAACGAATGCAATGTTTCGGTGGCGGATTTGCCGAGTTTAATGCAAAATTTGATCGCGTACCTTTGTCTCAGTATTTCCTTGCATTGCCAACGTTACAGCGGAACTACACACACCCGCACTCTGACAGCGATAACTCAAGACTGACTCAACCGATCCAGTTGAATCCAGCGTGTCCATGTTGGGAATACAGTTGCCAGCACGTCTATAACCACAACTATGCTGTATTGTTGCCGGTTCGTCTTTAATGACATCAGTTCTTAAAAATTTGGATCTATTGAGTGATTTACGGTAAAATTGACAGCTTATCATGTCAAGATGGGTTTTTAAAAAGAGAATTTTTGTTTCAGTTAATAGATGATGGATGGGTGTGGAGGGAAGGCAGCCTGTTTATGGGGGCTTTATTTTGTACGGTTTATAATTTCTGAATATTGGATTGTGATATTGTGGGAGCCCAGGCAGGTGATGCATAATTTAGGAAGGAGCGGATGTATTGTCTGTATACTATTATGAGTTTCTTTACATTGGCCCAAGTTTGTTCGTTAATTTTTTCAGTGTATTTAGTTTATGTGTGGACCTTGAAGTGATATTGTTGATGTAGGGGGGGGGGGTTGAATGGTATATGTATATCAAAGGTCAAACCTAGGATGGTGGGTTGTTTGTGGGGAGCGAGTCTATTGTTTGATAGGAATATTGCTGGATGGATGTTAGATTCTCTTTTGTCTTGGG
>JABUQX010083754.1:0-7500 GCA_015478945.1 Trachelipus rathkii | reverse complement strand
TTTGTAGAGGGCGTTCAACTGCAGAATCCTTTCTGTAGAGGGCGTTCAACTGCATAATACTTTCTGTAGAGGGCATTCAACTGCAGAATCATTTCTGTAGAGGGCGTTCAACTGTAGAATCCTTTCTGTAGAGGGCGTTCAACTGCAGAATCCTTTCTGTAGAGGGCGTTCAACTGCAGAATCCTTTTCTGTAGAGGGCGTCAACTGCAGAATCCTTTTTGTAGAGGGCGTTCAACTGCAGAATCCTTTCTGTAGAGGGCGTTCAACTGCAGAATCCTTTCTGTAGAGGGCGTTCAACTGCAGAATCCTTTCTGTAGAGGGCGTTCAACTGCAGAATCCTTTCAATAGAGGGCGTTCAATTGCAGAATCATTTCTGTAGAGGGCGTTCAACTGCAGAATCATTTCTGTAGAGGGCGTTCAACTGCAGAATCATTTCTGCAGAGGGCGTTCAATTGCAGAATCCTTTCTGTAGTGGGCGTTCAACTGCAGAATCCTTTCTGTAGAGAACGTTCAACTGCAGAATCCTTTCTGTAGAGGGCGTTCAACATCAGAATATTTTCTGCAGAGGGCGTTCAACTGCAGAATCTTTTCAGTAGAGGGCGTTCAACTGCAGATTCTTTTCTGTAGAGGGAGTTCAACTGCAGAATCCTTTCTGTAGAGGGCGTTCAACTGCAGAATCCTTTCTGTAGAGGGCGTTCAACTGCAGAATCCTTTCTGTAGAGGGCGTTCAACTGCAGAATCATTTCTGTAGAGGGCGTTCAACTGCAGAATCCTTTCTGTAGAGGGCGTTCAACTGCAGAATCCTTTCTGTAGAGGGCGTTCAACTGCAGAATCCTTTCTGTAGAGGGCGTTCAACTGCAGAATCATTTCTGTAGAGGGCGTTCAACTGCAGAATCATTTCTGTAGAGGGCGTTCAACTGCAGAATCATTTCTGTAGAGGGCGTTCAACTGCAGAATCCTTTTCTTGTAGAGGGCGTTCAACTGCAGAATCCTTTCTGTAGAGGGCGTTCAACTGCAGAATCCTTTCTGTAGAGGGAAAAGTACCAGCTGAAATAATGAATGAACTCGAAAAAGAAAATTAACTAAAATATCTTATAGTATTCGATAGAGTCTGGCACGAAGCTTTGATCTCTAAACGTCCCTCTTACGGGTAACTATTCTCTCTGATTTCTTTTCCGGTCGTTCTATGGCAGCTGCTGTAGAAGGTCCTCCGCTCATTCTGTATATCTATTAATAGTGGTGTTCCTCAAGGTTCTGTAATGTCCTCAACTTTTTTTTTGCTACTTCTCTCTCAATCACTTCGTCTAATATCCACTTCTATGTCGATGACTCCACCCATCATTACTCCTTCCAATTTGGGAGTCGACCCCTCTCGACATCAATTAACACAGGCCAGGATGGTGGCCTTGAAGATGTTGATCTCTGATTTTTCTCGTATCTCTAATTGGGGTAAAGAAAACATGGTAGTTTTCAAGGCCTCAAAAAATCAGTTTTTCTATTTCTATCTACTCGACATAATCTTCCATACAACTATAATACCTTCTTTGAAAAGGCACTACTCAAATCTCCCTTTTGTTCTAAAATTCTTGGGGCTTCCTTTTCTCGTGACCTTAAGTACAAGGATCACATACATTCTCTTTCTAAACAAACTTCAAAGAGGTTGGGTGTTCCTCGGCGCTTTCGGAACCACTACTCACCACCCCAGTTGCTTGCCCTAAATAGGGCTAAATAACTTGCCCTTGTACGGAGTATCCATCACATATCTGAGGTGGTTCCCCACACACATTGTTCTCCTTAATAAGGTGTAATATAGGACTTTTCGATTTGTTACCTCTCCTACACTCACTAACTCTCCAATCTCTTTCTAGCTGTCGAAAACCCAGTGTGGCCGCTTCTTTGTGAGCCGTCGTGGGTCCTGTACATTCACTCAAGCTGTCGATTTAAGTGAGTGAGAGTCGAATTGTTGCATCACTCTCCTAATACTATCACCCTTAACACGAGTACCTCCTCCTTTGAAGAGAGCTCGTGTGGCTCGTCTTTCCACGCAGTCTCATTCTCCTTTCAACTGCCCAACTCTTTGTTTATGTACAATTTGTAATGCGAGCATGCATTTATTTTCATCCATACAATATGCAGTCCCGATAAAAATTACCACAAGTCTTGCCCCCCCTGGCCCGGTGTGGTGGGAGAGGAGGGAAGAAGTATATACGAGAGGATTTGTAGGAATAAGAAAATATCTCATCTTTGGTAGATTTCCTTTTTAGCATATATGATAGAAGAGATAGATAACTTCTTGGTTTTACACATCCATAGGGTAGTGGGTTTCAAATCCACCTGCGGACCATAAATGTTTATGATTATATCTATAATATATATATATAATATATATATATATATATATATATGTATATAGTATTACATATATATAATATAATATAATATATATATATATATACTAATTTATATTACCACTAACACAAACACACTATACTAATCTATATTATTATATACTATATGGTCCAGCCTCCCGAAAGCAACTGCGAATATAAATAATAACAACTACGGAAAATAAATGAAATTTTTATTGATCAGGAGACATTTTATCCATGAAATCAAAAAAAATAATAAAATAACGCTTCTTGAAAATTTCAACTTGTTAAAATAAATATTGCAAAATTCTGTATGGATAATGAGAAAAGACGAAGAAGAAGAAGGACTCCTTTCGCATCGGTGAACTCAAAGATGAAATGTCGATTTTTTTTTTTCACTAAACGAATACCAGAAATGGTTACAAGTTAAAGATAGAGGAAGTCCGGGGTTTTCGAGTCGGGGGAGGAGGGGGGGACTAATTCGTCCCCCCTCCTGTCTCCGTCGGCTTGAACCAAACAGAAAAGGAAATAAAAAAAAGAAAATTACATTTTCTCAGGAGCATAATATAGCACTACTGAGAAATGGAAGTTATGATAGAGGATAGTGCGACGTTGATCGACACATTAACGCTGCCAGACCAAAGACATTATACTAATATTTAAGGCGTTATAATAAATATAGAATAAAAATAATTTTTTTTTTAAGTTTCATCGATGAAAATGCTTGTTGCTAAAATCAAAAAAATGTTATTTATTTTCCCTTTTTATTGTTTATATTGTATTTAAGTTTGTCCAAGACCTAGAATTTTAGGGGGATTGGCATATAATATATATATATCTATATATATTTAAACATAGAATATCATAGAGTTGTAAAATTTAACTAAGAATTGAATAAACGATAAAAAAAATTAAAAAAAAATATTTTTATAAAATAAATTTTGGTTTTTCATTCTCCTATATATATATATATTATAATACTATATATTATATATATTATATAATATATATATATATATATATATATATATATATATATATATTAACATTGTTAGAAACTTCCTCAAATCCTTTTAAAAATACTTTGAACACGTTTCAAGTAATACATTTTTATTACTTGTACAGAACATTAAATGTTATACATGAATTTTAATACATATACAATTATTTCAATATTAGCATTTTTTTATTATTATTATATATTTTTTTTATTTTGTTAAACCATACAATCTAGATTTCAGACTCTAAAGTAATTCAAATGAAATAGAATAAAAAATTATTATGGGGAAACAAATTTAAATTATTTTTGCTAGAGGGTCTGGCAATCGGATCCGACGTCCCGATTCCTGAACTCTTTCCAGACTATGCAACCCTGGTGAACGGCCCTCTACTTTAATTTCTAATTTATACATTTTTTGAACACCATCTTTTGAACCCTGGTGAACGGCCCTCTACTTTAATTTCTAATTTATACAATTTTTGAACACCATCTTTTTTTCTCTAGAACAGACCTTAGTTCTTGACTGAAACTCATGCGTTTGATGATCTCACTTCTCAAACAGCAAACTCCACTTGCTAATAAGTCCAACAACAGTCTAATTTGTTGGAGCCTTCCGAATTTTCAACCTTACGGGTTGAACTCTAATGGCAATGGACAACTATAGTTTATTTATCTCATAACTCTACAGACTGTCCTATAAAATAGTTCCTTTCATCATCTCCATTCACTGAAATTACCATTCTGTGAAATTTCAACGTTTACTAGCGAAAATAACTTTCCTCTAGTTCTCAAGATACAAATGATGAACTCTTAATTATATTTCTCTAGCTCCATTATATAACGCTTAAGAGTTGGTAACAGACGCACTACCAAATATCCCTGACACTCGGATCTTTTCTTCCAACTGTAAGCGTGTATCATTCAACCTGTGATGAATAAGCTTGAACCCTTTTCAACCTTCTAGTTATTTTCCAATCACGTTAAACTGTATTCTTTCTAAGTTTTTGAATCCTTTCTTAGCAGGTATTTTTGGAAACAACTTAAATCTTAACCTATCTTGATGCATAATATAATTAGTAGAACACTTTACTAACCTAGTGAACTTCTTATTCTCTTGACTCTTTTGCCTCTGTGCTCTGTTTTATTTTAACGACTCTTTGCAGTGACTTTAGCATATGGCGAGTGTTTCTCACACCTGGGTCTGGCACGAAAGCTTTCATTTCAAAATTTTTCATTTCGGTAAACTCGTTTCCTCCTTGACCTTCTGATTTTCTTTCGCAGACGCTTTTAACAGCTGCTGTTGACAGCACCATTCTTTCTTGAAATACTGAGTTGAATTCGCAACCTTCTACGTTCTATATGTATAAATCGTTGTTCAATTTTTTTATCAAGTGTGATATGTTCATCAGTATGCATTTTATGCCGACGATTAACTCTTCATTTTATTAACTCGTTTTGGGAAGGCTTCAAACTCGATCACAAATAACTAATGGCCATGGCGGTAGCATGGAACATTCTGACCCTATGATTCTTTTCTTGCTATTAACTGGCGCTAAGAGAACATAGTCTTATTCAATGCTCAAAAACTCAATTCCTTCTTCTATCTACTTGATAAAATCTTCAACACACCTCAAACCTTTTTCCGTCATTTATATTTTTGGTATTTCATTTTCATCTAATAGTTCTTGAAAGATCACATTATTTCTCTTACGAAAGAGGGGGTTCTATGTTCTGAGGTGTATTCAATTTCTTCCCACCACTTCAATTACTTGTTCACTATAAGTGTCCATCGCCTTTGCATAGAGTATGATCATATATGGGGTGATTCCATTCACACAGCTCTCCTTAAAATGGTGGAAGTTAAGAATTTTCGTCGTACCAACTCTCCTGCTCTTGTGAACTTCCAATCATATACTTCCACTATTAAGGAGAGCTAATGTGATACTTCTTTTCGCAGTCACATCCTTTCTCAAAACAGCTCTCTAACTTCAGATTTGACAGCTATTCTCATTCTTAAATGTACACACACCGCTAGTAAAGTCTGGAATAGAGACGGCAATGCTGTTTACCACTACGAACGACTCTTCCAAAAATATTTAAAAAGACTCGATTAATTCTTTATCGTTTCATTTTATTTTGAAACGCACTAATTTGGGATAAAAAAAAAGTGCCAACATCAAATGAAAAGATGCCAGATTCACAAGACTATGGAAATATTGCGACCTTCCATAGCATAGTCTTGCGACTCTGGCGCCTTTTCATATGATGTTGCAACTCTTTTGCTTCAAATTAGCGCGTTCAAAAATAAAATAAACAATAGGGAAATAATTTAATCTTTTTAAATATCTTTGGTTGTGAATCGTTCGTATTCGTAGTAGTGAACAACATTGCCCATCTCTAGTCTGCAACACTCATTTTTTTTCTACTCTTTTCCCCATCTCCTTTCGCTTGCAGTTTTTTCATCAAAAACCACCTTTGATTTGGTTAGGATCCGGTGTACTTTCCCCAACTTTCACCAACCGGGGAAAAAAATTACCGGTTCTTAAAAGTTACAAATACTGATAACCAGATTTCCCCATATTTTGAATCTACTTTCGCTATATTGACATAAATATTATCCCAGGAGTGAATATGTAAAAAGAAACGTCGGCCGAAAAGCCACCATCACAAATGAAATTAACTAAAATTTCAGAAGCAGGAATTATCATTTCTTTTATAAACTTTTAATTTCCCCTTTACGATTTAAGAGTACTTGTACAATGTACTACATTCTTAGTACATTTAGTCAATATAATTTTAGTATTAATTTACTAACACTTGGTTTGAGCCCATAAAAATTATTATTATTATTATTATCATTATTATTATTATTATTATTATTATTATTATTATTCACTTATTATAGTATCTATTATTATTATTATTATTATTATTATTATTGTATTATTATTATTATTATTATTATTATTATTATTATTATTAGTAGTAGTAGTAGTAGTAGTAGTAGTAGTAGTAGTAGTAGAACTTATGTATTCTCTGAACTCTTCGATTATTATATAAGAACATGGCTTCTTAAGCTCCTAAATTACATTCAATTAAAATAATTGAATTTTTTTTCCTTTCTTTTAAGCGATCTTCGGAAAATTTTATTCTTGATTTTAAAATCGTATTGAAGATCCAATTTCACTCGAGATTCAAATTTTTTTTTTTTTTGAAAGTCATCTTCAGCAAAGTTTCATTTTTATTAAAAATAGGCAAAAGCTCTTACTTTTCACTTAATTATATATTATATATATATTTTATATATATATAGTATATATATATATATCTATTATATATAGTTTAATATATATATATAATCCTATATAATATATATATATTATTATCTATTATATATAAATAATAATAACCTATATATAAAATATATATATATATTTATAGTATAATATATATATATCATATTATAATACTAATATATCATATATATATAATTACTTATCTATATATATTATATATATATATATATATTAATAAAAATATCCTTTTTATTAGATAATATACTATATATATTATATATATAATATATATATATATATGAAGCGTACCGTCATAGGAGGCTCTGAGATCCAGCCTACCCAATTATTTTCCTATATAATTTTCAATTAATAATGAACTGATATTTAATCAAATACTTAAAAAGTAAAAACATTTTATTATGTTTTTTTTCTTATTTAAATAGTAAATTTCGTTCTTATTAAATTAAGCTGATCAATAGTGCGACCAACTGAAAGGCAGAAAGTTCCCTCACCTCGCGATATCAGCTTCAGGCGAAAGACTGAGTCAACAGGCGAGTAAGTTTTAAAATTAAAAGAAAAATGCGAAATCCGAGGCCGGCTTCAGTCTTTCCGCTCGCGGAGAATAATCCTCCCTCTCAACTTTTATATATAATATATTATATTATATATATATTATATATATATATATATATATATATATATAATATATATATTATATATATTTAAATATATATATATATTATATATATATATATATATATACTTATATATATATAATATATAATATATAATATATCATTACTATATATATATATATTAATTATAATATATAATT
>JABUQX010083753.1:7500-28141 GCA_015478945.1 Trachelipus rathkii | reverse complement strand
GAAGAGAGGAGAGAACGAGAGAGAGAGAGAGAAGAAGAGAAAAGAGAGGAGAGAGAAGAGGATGAGAAGAGAGAAGAGAGAAGAGGAGAAGAAAGAAGAGAGAGAAAGAGAGAAGAAAGAGAGAGAGAGAGAGAGAGAGAGAAGAGAGAGAGAGAGAGAAAGAAGAGAGAGAGAAGACAGAGAGAGAGAGAGACGTGAGAGAGAGAGAGAAGGAGAGAGAAGAGAGAGAGAGGAGCGAGAGAGACAAGAAGAGAAAGAGGAGAGAGAAGAGAGAGAGAGAGAGAAGAGAGAGAGCAGAGAGAGATAGAGAGAGACCGAGACGAACGAGAAAAGAGAGAGAGAGAGAAGAGGGGGAAGAGAGAGAGGAGAGAAGAGAGAGAGAGAGAGAGAGAGAGAGAGAGAGAGAGAGAGATTAGAGAAGAGAGAGAGAGAGAGAAGAGAAGATTTTTTAAAATATAGTTTTTTAAAATTAATCGTCATTGTCAAAATTTACTATAATCATCATTGTCAAAGTTTCATAATCGTCCCATCACTACTAGCTACAATATAAAGAGTAAAAATAATGAAAGAAGAGACCTCAATTAATCAGCTGAAAAGACAAAATAAAAAATGCTATTATTCAAACATGACAATAATATTATACGGTACTCCTTTAAAATAAAGATAGATATGATTCAATACTCAAATTCAGAAATTCTCAAATTGTGATGCAAAAACATTAAGCTTTCCCTAGTATCTGGTGAGAGCCTGTTCCTTTTTGGGGTGTTTACATTCCCACCTACAATAAAAATATGCTCGCTCTTCGACTGATGAGGGGAGGGTGATAAATATTTGCTTGCCAGCACTGATAATAATGGAAACCTTGGCCCATTTTCTTACCACCACATGAAAGGATTCTCTTCTGTAGGCAGCATCTCCATGTTTTCATAAAACCTCATCTCTTTCACAGATTGCAAATTTGAAAGTTTGTATATTTGTCTTGATGACTGCTCTCAGTTTTTTCGATGAGGTTCCTTGGTGTAATTCTTTTGAAGGTGAATAAGATGTCAATGCAATTTCGGCCATGAACTTATCAAAGTCTAACATATCCAAATCCTCTTCATCTTCAGAAGGTTTATTTGCTGAAAAGCCACCATAGTTACTAACAGTGCTGTTGCCAGGGGTTGCTGATAAGGCGGCTTCCACTTCTAGCCCAGTCAAATTAGACCAAAAATCAATGATTGAGTTAAAAAAAATACCGAGTTTTGAAACTTGGATAACTTGTTCATAGTCAAATTAGACCAAAAATCAATGATTGAGTTAAAAAAAATACCGAGTTTTGAAACTTGGATAACTTGTTCATAGTAATAAAGGTCCCTTTATTCATGTTTCCTTAGATATCTCAGAAAATATTGAGATTAACAAAAACAGGACTGTATACAAAATTAATGTAGGGGGAGGGGGGGGGGGGAAACAGTTTTTATGTTTTTCATGTTTTTAACCAAATATCTCTGAAATTATTATAGTCCTAGCAATAAACGTTTATATATATATATATATATATATATATATATAATATATATATATACGTATATATATAATATATATATATATATAATATATATATTATATATAATATATATATATATATATATATATATATATTATTTTATATTATATATAATATATAATATATATTACCTATATAATATATATATAATAAATATATATATATATAATATATATATATTATATAATATATATTATATATATATATTATATATATATATATATATATATATATATATCCCATAGTAATTAATATGATATATTATACCTATATAATATATATACCGGTATATATTATATATATATAGGTATGATATATAAATTAGTGATGGATCGAATAACCGCAACTGCCCTATTGGAGATACTTGAAGAGATTACTAAAAAAGTTAAGCTTTCATTCGTTCCACTATATCACAAGTAATTCCTTTTATTGTATGTTAAAATTTTGCCAGACCTTTGGATTTTTGAGGCTGAAGAGGACTTAAATGCAGCTGTTACAAACAATAACTTGAGTTAAACTCGTAGATTGATTAATTTGGAAAGAAATTTCAGTGGATTAACCCATCGAAACGTATCTAGATTGCTCGATATAAAGGGAAATTTTTTACAATTTCTTATGTTTTGAAGAAGTTCAGGTAGAAATAACAAAAAACAGAATGTAAGGAACTTTCTTCAGAATATGCTAAAGAAACATCTATTAACAGAAATCGTCATAGTACCAAAAGGTCGAGAAAATAAAGAAACCTTCAACATTAAAGCCAAAAAAACTCGTTTAGAAACTATGAATGCTCAATTTAAACATCAAGTAGTTATGATGTTGAATCCGAGCTCGGCATTGATATCATATAACTTATTGAAAAATATGACAGCGATTCTTGTCCAATGAAATGAATGGAAATGAAAAAATTATATTTTTTTTAATTTTAGTGTTAACGTTATTGATGCAATGTAGCACCACCATGAAGGATATATTAAGAGTTCTAAAACACAGCTCAACCAAGACGCAAAGAGCAAGAAGTAGTCACATCCGCTAATGATGATCCTACTTAGCTTTTTAAGAAATATTATAAAAGAGAAGAAAGTTTTGATCTTATAACATCTGAACATTTATACAAAAGAGGTAAGAATAAGACAATCGAATTTTAGTGCTATTTAATAAAGAGTATAACCCCTAAAGTATTTAAAAATGGCCTCAATAAAAGATTAACATCGTTTATAGTTTCAGTATAAAAAGCGAACAACATGGTATCCATGTTAAATTAAGTTTGAAATGCTTAGTACGATATCCTATCTTTATTCTCTATTCTCTCTCTAATTAAAGATGCTTGCAAGTATATAATACTAAATAATAAAAAAGTGTATGTGTTAGAGTTTCATCGATAGTACAATAAGTATCCGAGCTGAAGTGTGCATGAAAAATGATAAATTTCATGTCTTTAGGGAATAAAGCTATGGATCTTTTTCTAATAACCTAGATAGTCTACTAACTCGGACCCTGCCTATATTTCATTAATAAATGATGGCATTCTTATAGTAACTACAAAAAACTCCGCGATGTTCACTGATAATTGTGTGATGTGATAGCCCAATAATCGAGACCTTAAAGCAAGACTACCCCCAATTCATTTTTTTGATTGAACTTATTTGATCTTATAAAGACAAAAATTGCTTGAATGTAAGAGTTTAACAAAGACCAATTGCAAAATTGATTTTGTTGAAAAAAGGCTCTGAGATAAAAAAAATATATATATAGAATCTAATGATAATAAGAACGCTTAGTATTCTTAGCTAAAAGATGGCATATCTTATCATGTAACATTACAAAAAAGTTTAATAAGAAAACTGTGAAGATAGACTGGGAAAAATGACATTTAGCTACAAAGATATACATACAATTGGAGTCAATTTGTACCCTCTATCAAATGTTTTAAATTTGTTTCACGCTACACCAAGACTAAGGAAAAAAAAACTGAATGCTAATTAATACAATCATACTCCATGATATTAACGAATCTAGGAAGCCAAATTATTATGAGTCCCTCCGGTTAACTACTAATATTTGTACCGGATTTACTAGTTTTATTAACTAGTTTATGTTTTTTAGTTTCCTCTCAAAATAATTAATCAATTCTCTTTTCAAGTTTTATAAATTAATTTCTGCGAACTTATTTCATAATGCATATATCCAAGAGTACATTTTTAATATAATCGTCCTTAGTCAATATTCTTCTTAAAATATATGATATTGTGTTTCTTACCTCCTTGTTTCACCTCTAACTACCCAAATATCAGAATTAAACATTTTTTAAAACTAGGGATATAAATTTCTTTTCATTCAGAATTTTAATAAAAGACAAGCTTGCAAAAAATAGTTCTTTTGACCTAGTACTTGCTTGATCGCAAAAAAATTTTCTTAGCTTCACATGAAATTATATATATAACTTTTTGATTGTGTGATAGACGTTGCAAAATACATTATAAGTATTTTTATTGCCATTAATCTCTAGTAACATTAGATAATTTCTGAAAAATTTAGCCAACTGAGTGAATAGTAATATTTATGCTTAAGCAGCTATAGCTTAATAGTACTCATTGATTTATACTTGAACCCTTATGTCCACTATTCTAACCTCAACTTGTCAGATCTCATCACAATTTAACTCATACGTACTGAAGATAATCTAAACTTTATTCAGTCATAATTATCTCAATTCAACGTTTTGCTAACTGAAAATTCAGGCTGATAATGACCGGGCCCAGTATAATGAGCTTGACAGTTATATTAGAGTGCTACAGCCAGCACAGTCAGTACTCAATAGTTACTTGGGAGTCGGCTGGGACAGTGCGCAGTGGTAATTAGGAATCTTTAAGTAGATCAAAAAAGTTGATACTTTACACCTATATAGGCACAAACTATAGTATATCATAATATTACTATATCAACTTTCATCCTCATTCAGTCTGAACAAACAATCTTATGGGCAGTGATAGATATATATAGTTATATATATTTCTAAATAATTATTTTGAATTATTATGCATTGTATGCATCTCATATAAACATAACTTATATAATAAAATTGTTTTTTTTTCTGTATCTAGAGCTCACGAACTCATCTAATCTGCTATACCTCACTTAACATATACTTCTGATACATATTATGAATCTAAATTACCAACATAATTATAAGTATTCTATATGAGTTATATTATCTTGTAAAAGTAAGTGTAATCAAATAAAACGATGAAATATGATTAAATACAGGAAAAAATCGTTACCCTTGAAGATTTAACCCTCACCGCAAAAAAAGACCCTCCCCTCAGAAAAAAGGACAGCTTATTGCAGTTTTATTAAACTAAATATACATTTGATCAGAACAGTGTTAAATAGACATGATTAGGTTTAATCAAATTGGGATATTTGAGTTCATATTTTCACTATTGGAAAAGATTAGGATCACTTGGTGCTATTTGCATCAGAATAAAAATCAATCATTTTATTAACTTTATATTTGCGTACGTACAATCTCTTGTTCATCTTTACTGATCGTAGCGCACGGGGCATCTCTTCACTTCAGTCATAATGATGACTAACCCAAGAACAGTTGTACTCTTCACATAGAAACTATTAAGACACCATTTATTAAGACTTATATATGATATTGTACTTATAAGCTCTTAAGAGTTCATAACCTTTTCTCATCTATGCATGATTCCGTATGCGCCAGTATTGACATTAAAAGCATTCGACAAAAATAAGTTGATAGGCAACCAGGCAACTCCACTCACAGCGTCAGGTGCAAGTTCCCGGTGCTAATGTAGTGATATTCACGGTAATCATTATAAATCGCTAACTCAGACTTAGAATTATAAATACTTACATTATAATATATTTAATATAATATCATATAATATATAATACTATATAATTAATCTACTATATAATCACTATCTATAAATATCTACTACTAAATTAAATATAATATATTAATATATAATTATAATATTTAATTATAAAATGAAGTCCTAATCTGGGAATCTCTGGAAGTTTATTGGAATAATCTTTAAGAGAAGAGATCTGAGAGAGAAAGCAAGCATTTAGATTGATTTCACTGGTTCCTGAGTAATATTCAAAGAAGGGTGAAAGAGTTGTACATTTGAAGTAGATTCAACGAGAAAATTAAATATAATATCGCAGTTAGCACTATAGTAAACTCATTGAATCTAGGCGATTGAGTACAGCGAATCAAAATTTTTGATCAATCATTTCTTATTGGCTAAGATTGGAATATGTAAATATGCCACAATCTATAATAAATTCATATAAACGTAAGGGATAAATTTAAATACTGAAATTTGCAGAACATGGAGCTTCGCGATATTCCCATAGTTTATATAATGCGTCCGTCAAGTCATATCGAAACGTAAATTTTCATAATTCTCTAATCCACATGGTACAAGTGGCTGACAACCCTTCTATCACACTTATATCTTCCGCGCAAATGTTTTGTGTTGAACTATATCGTTTAATACATTACTAATTAGTATATTAACAGATGATTCTTGGTGAATAATGATAAAATTAATAATAATGTTATGATAATTTTTAAAGAGGGTGATAATCAAAAGTTGATTTAATACAAAATTGTAAACTAATATCATATAAACCAAACATAATATATAATATCAGTAAATTGTGGTGATAATGTAATCATAATACAGTGTAAATATTAAGTTTAATAGAGAAATTTTACATCATAGTAATATAGTCCATATGATTAGTGTAGTAGTGAATAATATAGTATGATAGTGATATATTCACCTAATAGTGTGATTATTTATATTTCAATATATATGTTTTGTATGTGTATATGTATTTAGGCTATGTATATGTATTTATGTTGATATATCTATAGTATGTATCATAATATGAAACATAATATTACTATTAATATTATGGAAATCATGATACTAGCAACTATAATTATTAATTATATTATATATATATTAATATTACATAATATACTGTTGTGTATATTGTTACATATGAATTATCTATATTGAGTGGAATTATAGATATATACGACGTATCATTATGTAATATATATATTGTATATATATGTATATATATGTGCTGATTTTAATATACCTATATAATTAATGTTTTTTATTTAATATATATTTATTGTATATAAAAACGCCGATTAGTCAGTATTTAGAGCAACTCGCCCAAAAAAAGCGAGGAGTCCAGGTGCGCATACTGTCGATGGAGAATAATTTGAAGCTATTCTCTCCTTGGCTGCTCGTCCTGCCGACGTTAAACAGTACACCTCCTCCTTCGATCATAGAGCTCTGGCCGGAGTGATGTGCTTTATTCTCCCTGTAAAAAAAAAAAAAAAAACAACAAAAAATATATATATAATAAATAATTATACTATATATATACATATAATCTTAACAATTTATAACATAATCCATTATAATAATTAACTACAAACCTTACAATACTATATTATTATATATATAATATAATACATAATATAAATATATAATAATATATTAATATATACTAAAAGTAAAAGAAATCTTAAATAAAAACTTTTCACAAGTCGTAATTTATATATGATATATTGCAATTAACCTTAAAATATAATATATGAATTCTATTTACTAACCCCACACTCCATGGATAATCAAAAATATGAGCTTCCTATATAACACTAATATTATAAAGACCCACTTTTTTAAAAATAATTATTGATGTAGAATAGCTAATAAAACTCAACATATTATCAAGTATCAATTAATAGTTATCAGTAACGACAAGCACATTATTTAGCAATTCTGAGTATATCAACTACTCAATTTCTTTAATGCGTAGAGAAAAGGCTAAAACTTATGATTGTAACAAAATTGCATGAAAGATAAGTGATACTATATAATTGTAATATTATGCATACCAGGCGTTCGTCAAGGATTCAATCCTCTTTTTTCGTATTCTCGCTCCTTTGTAGTTAGCCGCTTCCCATAACTCATTAACACAATATAAGAAACTCTTCATGACATGAGACAATGTGAATAATAACTTTCGCACATGCTGCATCGACGAGATCCGGATGCACAGTTGGGAATTGATCCGGAGCGGAAAATATTCGTTTTTGTGTATATTATTTTTTCGAATACATTAGGAATTGCGTCTTGTTCGCAGTCAAACTTTCTAACACCTAGTTCGACGATACGACTACAATACCTCAGTCTTTCGCTTCCTATCTATTAAAGGTCTCTGAGTTTTATAATACTATAGTACTCTTTTAGCAGTTATGTATTGGAGTCATGAATCCTTAGTTATCGCTGAAAATAATGGAGAAAGGCATCAATTCGTCCTTAATATCTCAACCTAAAGCTGTAGAAGGATTATAACCAGTGAGCGTATTGCACTTCAATAGCGGCTCACATGGATCCATCCACCAATTGTAAGCCGACTATACGCTGAATATAAAGGAAGGCATTCGACTTGATTGCTCAACGTAACTGGTATTCTCTTACGTACTCTACAAGTTTTGTAAAGCAGTCTTCTCAATTTTAATAAAATAATATAAAGTGGTTCCGATGCGCTCAGTTAGATGAAAATTCTTCAAGATTATTTGACTATCCCTGTCGGATTCACGTTTCAATACCGTAAATTCTAAGAACGTAACAAAACACATAATAGATGTGTCAAATAAGTATTATTTTAGGTCCAACAGTCGCAGACATCGCAAGCTCGAGCACGCTTATACCGATTAATACGTTAGACTTTCTTCCCCAACGAGTAACAAAGCTCAGTCATTCTGCGCGGAAATCACTATGAACTAACTCGTTTGCTTCATCGAGAAAACATCCATCACCTGAGTTGAGCAGAAAAATTTTGCGGCGCAGACTATACTTTTAGTTGATAAAAAATCAAGGAATCGTTCTCAATGAGGTACGCCTCTCAGATACAGCACAGTTCAGTTATGGAGAACAGTTTTATCAAGTGAATAATACATACTTTCGTTGTTCCATAAACGCGTGAAAGTCCAACAGACTACTAAATTCCTGACTACGAGTCTCGATAAATTATTCTAAACCGATGTGGTATAGGAGGAAAGAACATTGTGACAATTTCAGGTCAAATGCAATTTAATTAACAATAATAATAATAATATCATATACTATAATATATAATAATAATATACATATTATACTAATTATCTATATACTAAACGTATACTAATCCTATAATAATATATTATATATAATATATTATAAACATATCTTATTATATTATAAATAATACTATATATTATATATAATAATAATAATAATATAAATATATATTATATATTAATATACTAATACACATATAAATACACCTTATAACTATATACTATATAATCACTAATATATTATAGATATTAATACTAAGTATAATTTCTTATTTTAAAATTTATTGTTGTAACATAACATAACAACAAAACAAAACTACACATTTGCCCGTGTACCATTTGGCTTTTTTTTAATTTTTCATCTTTTTTTCTTTTTTTCTACAGTTATCGCCACCGCCGGCATAAGCCCTTATTCAGACGATGCGGTGTTACACAAAACAAAAAATTCCACTAAACGGCTTCCGACAGATAGCACAGACCGCGCCTTAAAGCTGCAGGGAGATTAAATTGCAGTAGGAGAACAGAGAAATGGAAGAGATTCCACAGAACGCGACATGGTGGCAGAGAAAGAAGCAGGGCACTGCAGTAACTAAGTTTGCGAGTGCTATATATCACAACACAAAATCATGTGCCGACCACAGAACCCTTGTGCTACGAGGGGTCTATAAACGGTAGGTGCAACAGCGAGTAGGAAATTCCCTACGAGCCACTTGCACCACGACAAAGCCCACATCGTCGCCGCAAAGATAGAAATGGTCAAGTGAACTAGCAAAGTTCAACAGACAGTTTATAAGTTTGTTTTGCCTTTGAATCTCTGACCTATCCAAAGTCTGGTCGAAACCTGAAGCCACCCAAGATATTGAGATAAGCAGATAACACCAACTAAGCTTACCGGATGAGACCCTCTGTATAACGGGAATAACTCAGTAGACAGAAAAAAAAATCAAGTCTTCGTCAAGTTCTCTATAACATGAACTCCCAGTTCTTTGAAGGCCGCCCTAGCAACCATCTGTGATGTGAGGTATCCAGACACTATTTTTGTTTCATATGTTAAGCAAGGCATGTTTATCAATTGTCAACAGGAGAGACGAAAGAAACCGTGTCGAAGAAGATAGGAAAAGATAAAAGGATTCCTCTTTAGAAGGCTAGATTTTCGTGTAGAAGTGGGATTTTAAGAAGTATAAATTTCCCAGAGTTGAGAAACGAAACCACCCCTGAAATTCTATCACATAATCAAGCAATGAGAATAAATACGGAGAAGATTATATCGAAGGATCAAATCTAAAGATAAAATGAGGGAAGAGCAGAACTTGAATATGAGCTTAGAAGGAATTGAAGGTCACATATCAAATCAGACCATATTGAGTGGACTAAGAGTTGAACATTGCTAACTGAGAAGTACATCATGATGAAACAGCACAGGATTCTAAATGTACGAGATAAAACATGAACGTGCAGGAATTACACTCACTAATTGACAGAAAACATAGAAAAATGCTCGCACCACATCAGAATTCAACAGACCGACACTTGACTGCGATTCTCTGAAAGCGAAAGCTTAGACATTAAGTATAGCACAAGATAAGAACGGAAAAACCCATATAGTAGAAGGGCGAGCTTCGGAATGAGAGCAGTGGACGCCAGTAGCCTTCATATTACCCGTCAAATGCTACTTTTGGAATAATTTAGTTGTAAGCACGCCAGTCAGCACAGTTCTCCCCTATTCCTAAGAGGTCAGGCAAACCAATAATCGATTAGATCAGAAAGTAAAATACCAGTTAGACCTTCGAGCGCCGTAAACAAGCCGTACTGCGATCGGAAAAGAAGAGGAATGAAAATTCCAGATGTCAAAAATGAGACTTAGATGAAGGGTTTCAATACGATCTATAGATTAGACATACAGTGTTAGAGCTAATTAGGCATAGATTCAGAAGGATCAAGACATTCCTACTTAGCTTCGATAGGTTGGACATGTGCAAACCGCAGCTTCCAAACACTAATGCGTGAAAATCGCTATTTATGACGGCATTTATAGATATATTAGTACTTAGACATGATGAAGGATGGAAACTAGACTTGAGAGTCACACCTCTCTCAATAACTCCGGAGAATCAATCCTGGCCATCCCGTCCTTCTAAAGTTCATGATGTTTCAAGGAGGCCCAGTGCACCCGATCAAATGTAATCTCAGGCAAGGCATTAGAACACCGCAGAAACCGCAGAGAGGATAAAGAAGAGGCAAAATTGCGAATCTGTCCAGAGGTTAGTAGAGGAAAATAGCCGAGCCAAAGAACTTGCCCTTCTACACTAGTTTGAAACAAGTAATCAGCAAGTACCCACACACATTATAGCATCGAATAGAGAGAGAGAAGACTATAGATTTACAGAAAGTTGTTGTAGATATGTTTTGGCAAGAGGCCAGAAAATTTTTCAGTAGCTAGAAGCACAGTCGGATCGTGTTAACAGCGCACTTTATCCGTTTGATTGATAGTGCTAATTTGTCTCTCTGATGTCGAATCGAGACTAAAGAGTATCTCACTGCAACTATATTTATAGTCTAATCGAGAAAATTATCCAGCAGAAGTTTGATAGCGACAAATAACTCGGAAGTATCTTATCCCAACACACCATAATCGCATCTGTCCCTCATGCGCTGAACATGGCCACCTCCGAGAACAATTACGATAGAACCATGGAATTATGAGGACGAGCAAAATTTAGATCGGATAAGGAAATATGAACAACTTGCCAGTCCCAATCAATGATTACATGCTATCCCACTCTTCGTCGCTAGATGCGAATCATGTCACCAGAGGAAAAGCAAGTCATTCCAATATAGTTAGCTGTTAGAAGACAGCGCAATCCCCCACCAATCGTGGCCGATCAAGTGCCAGAAAGAACGACAGGGCCAGATGAGTGTTAGACGTGTGATAAAAGCATGTAAAAGTTAGAGAGAGATGCTACTATCGATAAGTTTTCGTGGTGCAGATTTACCGATAGAGGCGTAAGTGGTGTAATATAAGAGTAAGGCACTAGTGGGGAAACACTAGGTACAGTGTGCTTCAAGATATTGGTTGAGCACATCGGAATGTGTGTTGTTCTTTTAATTAATTGCTCCAAGATCGTATTAATGCTGAATGATTCGGCATTCTCCCCACCTAAAATCAAATCAGTATGAGAGGACCCGAACCACTTCAGTGATTTGTGTACATTGACGAAATCCCTAAATTAGAGGACTACTCAAGTATTTGGACTGACGACAGATTAACTAGAACTTCTCGATGGGCCATTCGTCACATTAACGTGTAGAATGTGATTTATAAAAAGGCACGTAGAATAATCGTTCTTTACGAAGAGACACAAGTAGTAGAAGCATTCTAGAGAATTATTTTTGTTATTTAAATATTTGTCAATAAAAAGTTTTCTTTTGTTGCCTCACCAAACTCTTCATCAAATACACTTCCCATGCTACACTCGCTATTTTTTATTTCACATACTGCTGAAGGAATCAACAAAAAATATTTTGCCTACTGTTTACCACATATTCGATGAACAGACAATATATTTTTAAATACGTTACATAACAGATTCCTTAGAAAGTGCAGGACCAATATTGTACTGTCAACCATTCCCAGAAACACACTAAAGCAGTTTCCTTGAATTACGCTAACTTAATAAAGTCTTCCAAATCTTTTCTGATCCCGCATAAAACATATCGAAGAATTCCCTTTAATGTTTGAATTAAATTATTATATTTAATTCATCAAGAAAATACACTTAATTCAAATCGGAATTAGTAATAGTATATAAATTGAATATTTTGTAGGCCAACATCGAGACTTCGAAATCGAATTTGCAGACTTTTTATACATAAATATTTTGGAAAACAAATACCTTAAGCTTAGGAAAATCGGCTTATATAATACATTTCTCTTACACCATCTTTTAAAAAAGAAATTATCAGTAAAATTAGGCTTGATAATTAAATTTGCATAAAAAATTATATTACTTTAATTTAACAAGTCAAACTAGTATATTCAAGGCTTACTGTTCTAAAAAGTTTCAGGAAAAAATAATTCGAGCAATAATTGTTTTAAACTTAAGGACGGACGTATTTAATAATATACATATTAGAGCCATTAAGCGCTACACAAATTCTATCTTAATTTTCGGAATTTAATAAACATTTTTCATCTTTATTTATCTAATAACCAATTTTTCAATATAATTAATTGTTACTCTATGGTATAAATAATGTGATATTACTCGTCTAGTTGATTCGATATCCTTCTGTGGGCACTGAGGCGCTCTCTTACATTGTCAAATAACAGATGCAACCCCAAACCGTGTATTCTTACAACATATTAAGGCCCATCTATGCATAAATGTCCTTTCTAAGTCTAAGAGAAACCAATTTCTTATTTCGATCCGATTTGTTGCTCAGTCAGACTTTAAAGCCTAGTCCAAAATCAGCGCAAAGGCAATGGAAGCACTTCCACTCCAGGTTACAGTGTGTAAGATGCAAGCAGTTTATAGTGAGATAGATTCGGAGCATAAGTATCAATAATATTATTTATATAAATAATTTATATATATATATAATATTATAATAATATATTATCTATATGTAATTATATACTATATATATATAAATATAATATAATATAATTTATATAGTAAACTTTTTATTTTCCCCTTGGTTGCAAGCAAAATCTTGAATTTAACAACTTAATGTCAAAATGACACAACACTATGTTCCAAACATATAAAAAGTAAAACAAAATCAAATAATAATTCCCATGAAGTTACGTTGGTGAAAAGCAATGCGATAGCATTTCGCATCTGTGACCTCGTCAGTCGTCCCAATGTACATCTACACCAACTCAGGAAGGAACTAAACAACTTCACTGGGTGAAAAAATAAGTTCATAGACAACCTCATAGATGAAGATAATAAGTTTTAATTATCAAGATCTTTTGCATTAGCAACCAGAGGTAAATAAAAATTCACTACATATAAACTACGTAAAAAAGTAGATTTCAAACATATATATACTATATATATATATTATATATATATTATATATATATTATATATATAATATATATAGATTATATATATATATATATAATATATATATATATTAATACTATATATATATATAGTATAATAACATGTTTCCATGTTTTAATAAAAAACATACTGAAATTGAACTATCAGATATTAATAATAGATGAGTCATTCTAAGCCAACACTCCATCGATATTCTAAATTGCTTTACTTAAACCATGGTAAAAATGCCCGATATTTTTAACAATATTTTTCGATGATATGATATAAAACAATCAACTATTGCAGTATCCATTTTCAGAGAGAAGCATTTATTTCGCGCGGAGTTTCAGCTACCCAATTCCTTTATGTGAGAAAGAAGATTGGATAACTTATATGGTCGTTAACAATTGCTTTAAGGTATTAGTATTTTCCGCTCACATTTCTAATGATGGAACAAGGATGCGCCAAGGATTATAAGTGATTAAAGGAATTCTAAAGGATTAACATTATAATATTAAGGGATTCCCGTATTAACGGATAAGTAGATTTATAGAAATATTAGAATAATGCGAATTACACACAACATACACAATCGTAATTACTATAATAGTATAATATAATAATAGTATTCAAAATATTATATATATAATATAATATATATTATAATATATATATAATAAATATATAAAATATATATATATATTACAGTATCCACTCATAAAAGCATAAAACCACAAGTTTTGTGGTGGAAACCAGGAAGGGCCCAGTGTATGTGATGGAATACTACCAGAAACTATATAAAAATAGAGAGGAGGAGAGAGGAGGCGACGGAGAAGATACGCAGTGAATTGCGGGAGGAAGTTAGCGACCTAAAACACCTGGAAGAGGTTAAGATGGAAAAAATGCATATGAAGAACGGGAAGAGCCCAGGTTAAAACCGGATGCCTGCGGAAAGTACTTGACAGAGTGAGGAGGATGTGGTTCTATGAATGCTGAAGCATGTTTAATGATTTCTGGAAGGAGGAAAAAGTACCACAGGAACTGAAGAGCCTAATATGACCAATATTTAAGTAAGGGGGATTAGGAGTGAATTTGCAACACATATTAGTATGCTAATATCCTTTACTTACGGCATTGTAACAAAGTGTATGAGAGACTAATTGATGATATAAACAACATGAGAGACTTAGTGGAGCATAAAACTAAAATGAAACCAGCACACATTATATTATAGACCAGTGCAAGAGGAACAATTGATCTATTTCAGCTTGTAGTATTGATAATTGAGAAAAATGGGAAGTGGAAGAAGACATTTATTGATAATCTTTTATTCGGTTTGGAGAAAGGCTTTTGGACACCGTGCCTAAAGGAAAAGCCTGTGGAAGTAGATTACGGACCTATAACTACGAATACACGAAAAGTTAATACTTAACGATGTAATATAAGAAATGTTAACATAGGAATGAAATGCTGTTGAACGTCAAAATGGGTGAGAGACATGGTTTGAGTGGAGAGTGGATAGACAAGGCTGTTGTGCTCTCACCATTATTTTTTTGTCTGTATATGATAATTTCATAAGAAGAGATGGCGATGGAGGAGGCAATGCAGGAGATGACTATGGTTATATGCTCGCTGATGAACTATTATGATTGTGACGGAGATACAGGAACATATACAAAAGGTTGATGAACAAACGATGTCGGATAAAGTACTATCGAACGACGAGGGAGGATAGATTGAAACAAATTTCAAGACAGAAAGGTGCACTGAAGGTTCTTCTGAGGCGAGAGATGTGAAATTCTTGAGTGAACGGTAAGTGTCGTGGTTGCTCCGCAACGGTAAAGCTTCAACTACTGGGACAGTGACGGTTGAATTCGTATGGGCGGGGTTGAGTCTGCAAGGGAGAAGATTTGTGAGTAAATTTTCGAACAGTGAGGCCACTGACCTGATAGATAAGATCGGCACGTGCCACAAGTAAAAGGGAGTGCTCCATTAGTATATACCAC
This sequence comes from Trachelipus rathkii, assembly GCA_015478945.1. Lineage (NCBI taxonomy): Eukaryota > Metazoa > Arthropoda > Malacostraca > Isopoda > Trachelipodidae > Trachelipus > Trachelipus rathkii. The sequence goes on along the minus strand of JABUQX010083753.1, from coordinate 12,349 downwards.
GAATGCTGAGACCGATGCTGATGTAGCCGGAAACGGAAAGCGTGCGACCTCTGACCCTCCAAACCCAAGCAAGTAGGAGTGGAGGCGCCGGAGATGCGACGGTGTTAAGACTGATGGTCGGTAGCAAGTAGATGGAGAGGAGGACAGTACTGATATAGGCGCGAGACGGACGTGGGTCTGTCTGGATTCTGATGTGGGAAAATAACAGTTTGATAGGTGATTACGGACATGTTAGAGAATAGGAAGTATAGAGAACGATACCCGCAATGTTACGCGCTATACGCCAGCGGAAGAGACCAAGTGGACGACCAAGAGAGTAATTGGATGGATGAAGTTGCGACAACAGCATGAAGAGAAGAGCGAAAACCTCGACAAGTGGAGGAGAGACATACCGAGACAGGACCAGCAGCTGGAGGGCTCTACCATAATGACAGGACACAGCCCTAATCTGCGCGCTTGGTAGAAGATTTATATATATATAATATATATATATATAATATATATATTAAATAATAATAATATATTATTATATACATATAGACTATAATATATATATATATTTTACTATAATTAATATATATATATTAAAATATATATACATAACATAAATATATAAATATATTAATATTATATACATTAGGGGATCTCATGTTACCTCGGCGAAACTGAAAATTTGCCGGTCCGAGCCCGGAACCGGAATCTAGCCCGGAAATCCCACAAAACACAATTTCCGGTACCCCACAAACCCATGAAAATTCTAACATGAATCATTTCCTTTATCTATCTAAAGAAATGTTTATACAAAATACTAGTTCTATATAACTTTCCAACTAACTACAACACACTTGAATACTCCCGTTACTATATACTACTATACCATGTATTACAATGAGATATATATAAGTAGTTAGGTATATAATATTAATTAATTAGTCAGTCCTATATATACTAAGCATTTATAATATCCGTATTATAAAATTATATATTCATATCATACAGATAACTAAATATAATATACTAATATAATATATATTAATATACTTTATATATTATATATTCATATATGCTAATAATATATATATAGGTCAGAATCCCGAATAGAGTTTCAGGCATTTGTAACTAGAAAACATATAACAGCCTACACGAAACAAATAAAATATCATTTTATTTTAATCTAATTATTCATGAATGAGACATCAATTAAAAAAAAGAATCATAAAAAAAATAAGCTGTATTGTTGGAACGATTACAAAATATGTGACGTGTACTCCAAACAAGAATAACCAAGTCCTCTCTTGACAAATTGAAGATGCCGCTTACTCCGTAGGTGAGCACGACATAATCGCGAGTCTGACCCAAATGAATTGATTTTCATTTTCTTCTAAACCCAGACCAATTACCCACGAGTAAACAAGGAAACGATGATAGATAGTCTAGGAGTATTCTCTAGGACCTTCCGGGGAGAACCAACGTGGAGGGGGAGTTCTGTCTCCCTCCCACATGTCCCTCGTCCGGCCCGAAACCCACTAAAAAGGATATAAAAAGAAAATAATATATACCTTTCTCCAAGCTGTTAAAAAAAATGGTCATTTGGCAACTTTTTGCGTCTGTAGACTAATGCAGTGGTTTCAATGTCAAATCAGAGCTACTAGCACTATTTCACGGGTCTAAAGAGTGGTATAATATTTAAGGAATTATTACTTAAAATTAGAGTAACATAACAGTCATTTTAAATTTCTTCGAAGAAAGGTCTTGAAAAAAGATGAAAGGATATTATTTCTTGCTAGATGTTATAGTTTTTCTAGTTACATTGCAACTTGACTCATTCGGGATGACTGCCATACTATATTATACTTATATAAATATAATATATTATATATAATAAGTTAAATATAGTTATAATATACATACTATATATATAATCATATAGTATATATATATATATATAACTATATAATATATTATTATAATTATATATAAATATATATATATCTATTATATATATAATTATTATATATTACTAATATTAATATACATACTTAACAATTTATAAAGAATTTTTTCTAATTTGAAATACTCGTTAGTATAATAGATGACCAGTATACAAATTGTCAATTTAGGACTCAACCATATTCGTAAGACGAATGATTTTTTTTTTACTTAATATTAATCCACAAAATGAGTGATAAAATATGACAAAATAAATAAAACATATAGGTGTCACACAAAAACATTTCATCTAGCAACAACGGCCAAAAAAACATATGATACAAACATAATAGAAAATTATCATCACCAAATGAAGAATATCATAGAAGTTAAAAGTATACATGTGTAATAGTAAAGGGAGAATCCCTGTATTTTCTAAACATTGGACACCCCAACTGATCAGAGCGTTGAACAACAATGAAGTCCTGAAGGAAAATTTCTCTCACCCCTCAAAAAAATTTGACCATATCAAAATGACCCAAATCACATACACATTTCTATCAGAAGAATAATTAAATTATTATTCGTCACTATGAGATAAACCAGCCATTCACAATCACTAAAGAGCAGGGACTCATAGAACCTGTTGCCCCATTTTCAACAAAAATATCTTATTTCTAGATAAGCACCAAAGTATTGCTAGAGAAGATGATGTTACCATACTTTCATACACAGTAAATTAGAGTCAGCAGTTTCTCGAAAAGTTATTAAGGCTGAATCAGATATCATTTACTTACACGATATATGGATAGCATAAATATTCAAACGAAGTTCATTTATTTCTTTTAACTACTCACTGGCTCTTACGAGCCAGTTTTGAAAAATGTGGACTATTTGTATTCCATCTGCATATTGAATAATATCATAATTATATATAATATATATATTTATATATATATTATATATACTATATATATAATATCCTAACTATAATATCATATCTATCAATATAAATTAATTTATATATATATATTACTAATATTTATATATTATTAATATGTATATATCTATAAATATATATATATATATATAAATCCTACTAAATATATATATATATTCTATATAATACTATATATATATTTAAATTATTGAAATTTTAAATTTGCAATTAAACAATTATTATTATCCTATATGTCTTTAGATATTTGACGTATAAACTTTATTCAAATAATACTGTAGGTATGTAATACACTGCTGATATGTTAATGTAAATAATAAATCCCTTCAGCAATGTTTTAATAATCTAAGTTACATTATTAGTTAATTCTAGTTCCGGACGGAACTGAATCGGAAAAAAAAATGTCAAATTCCGGCCGGACCGGAATTCGGGTATCGTCTAAATATACTATATATATATATATATATATACATATATATATAATATATAATATATATATATTATATACTATATATATTAAATATTATTATATATATATACTATATATATATATATAACTATATATATAAATATAATATATATTATATACTATATAATATTAAATATATAACGTATATATATATTATCTTCTATTTTTTATTGGAGTTAGTTCTCTTCTCGCCCTGTCAGTTGGACCAGTATCTTCTTCCTTCTGGCTCCTCGAACTCTCTGATCCTAGTAGCATCTTTAGAAAATATTTTCCCGCTCAGCTGGTGCTGATCCAATCCTTTGAGTTCTATCTCTCAGTAAGGTTTCACCCTATTCAGTGGAACTAGCATCTATCTATCATTTAGCCTCAGAAACTCGTTCTTCAAGCCCCCAGAAGGACCGTGCTCTAAGTGCATTAAGATTCAATGTGGTCAAGGAAAACCATAAAAGTAATGAGACCGCGCTTGCGTAGCCTGTTCACCATAATATATAATACATATTATATATATAGTATATATATAATTTATATATATATAATTATATATATATATTTATATAGATATATATATTATATTATATATAAAATAAGTAATATATATATATATTAAATATACAAATCAGGGCGTACCTGAAGAATAATCACTTTGGGTAGGCAGCGTTTATAATATATCTATTATAAATATATATATATAATATATATATAATTTAATATATTATATATATATATATATATATACTATATAATATTATATATATATATATATATATATATATATATAATAAGCTAACGAATAACATCGAAAACAGTTTTTATATTATAAAACAGTACCTATTTATTTTCGCTGTAAAGCTTGTTTACTTTATATTTACCAAAATACCTAATTAAATGCATCATCTCCTAAGCTGTAATCAGCGTTCTCTTATCATTTATTTTTAAAAATAGAGCTGTCGTTTTTATAGATAAGTATTTAAAGCGTTTTTCTTATATAACTTCTACAACCGTACTCCATTATGCATCTATTTCACTTAATTTTATTGTATAATGCTAAATATCACTTAAATTAAATTAATATAAAACTATTATATTCAATATCACTTTCCGACACAATTTTATAACAAAAATTTAAACAACTTGCACCAAGCCAACATTTCGAAAAATATATTACGCGGAGTGAGAGCGAAAATTTATATATGTAATCATTATTTTACTCGATTATATAGGTAGGACAGAATACCGCTTCTTATAAGTTAACGTAAAAAAATGACGTCATTCGCGCCCCGGGCAACAGATTTACTCCTTAAGATCAGAGTAGGAGCGAAGAATTTCTAAATGAATTTATTTTAGTTATTAAGCTATTTATTGCTTTAAAATCTTTACTTTTAATTTTTGATGAAAAATAGCTTCTTTTTAACTTCTTAAATGAAAATTTTAATACTTAGTGATAACTTTTCACAATTAATTTCAATATATTAAATCTAAAAAAATATTTGGTA
>JABUQX010083753.1:0-2500 GCA_015478945.1 Trachelipus rathkii | reverse complement strand
TACCCCGTGGGTCCCGAAGGGGGACCCCACCCCCGTAAAAAATCGATGTGTTCGTTTAATTGGCTGAAATTAGTGAGGGATCAGAGATTGAGTTTCTAGGAAAAGACTTGATATGTGAATCTGTAGAGTTCGGCACCCGTGCTGGAGCCACTGCGGTGTCGAGTTAATAAACAGTCGTATAACAACAATAGTGGCGTGCTTACTTATATGTTATTGGGCCTGTAGATTTCGAAATAAATGGTTTCAGAACCATCAAGAAAAGAAAAAATAAATAAATAAAATAAATAAATAAATAAATAAAATTATCTTACACTTTTTATGTTTTATAACTTACAAATTTTATTATTGACCCTTAAAGCAGTAAATCACTTAAATCATGAACCACTATCCATAACATCCCTCCTAACCTTGACCATCTGTGATCTATGATCTATTGATTAGGTCAAATTTTTACTTAAAATTTTAATGTTTTACATACCCTAAAGCAGTAAAGCACTAATGTAAACCACCCACCCTACACCTCCTTCCACCCGTATCTATTATCATTTGGATAGGTTCAATTTTACTAAAAATTTTCATGTTTTACATTCCCTAAAAGCAGTAAAATCACTAAATCAAACCACTATCAACCTCCCTCCTGACATCTGTGATCTATTTGATCTATTGATTAAAGGTCAAATTTTTACTAAATTTTCATATTTACATTACCCTAAATCAGTAAAGTGCAGTAATCAAACCACCATCCATCCACCATCCAGCCACCCTCCGGTCCATCTTAGTGATCTATGATCATTTGATCTATTGATTAAGGTTAATATTTCGAGTCATTTTGGATAAACATAACAAAAATCAGTGCTCCAAATACTTACCAACGAAATATATGCTACGTAACAAGTTCACACAATAAAACTTACTTAGCATCATCTGAACTAGAATATATTCCACGACAACAAACCCAACACATTTTAAACAAGAATAAATGGTTAACATTAACATACGTCCACATAACAACCGTAAAGTACTAACAATTCATGACAAACGTATACCCTATTCACGACTTTGTCAAGATCTCCAGACATTATTAACTTAACCTTACACATACACAGTAACATTTAGCAAAAATTATCACAACACTGGTTAACTATCTCATCTGATCAACGGAATAATTTTCCAAATAATAAGGTTTCGCCACATCAATAAAGCTAAAGATGGCGTAAGCATTGACTAAGAAAATAATGTTAACAAAGACAAAACTACACAACTTACCACACGAATTAACTGTTAACATTTAACAAAGTTCCAAACTTTAAACACCAGTAAAGTAACTAACGCTGCATGCAAAACGTAACTATTCATACTTTTTCAAGATCTCTACCATTATTAACGTTAATCTTGACACAGACAATAACATTTAGCAAAATTTATCACAACATTGGTTTTAATTATCAATGATCAGAAACACAGAATATACTCTTAACGTAAACGAAGGTTTTCCATATACAATAAAGCTAACATGGCCCGGGACATGAACTAAGAAAATAATGATCAAACGACAAACTAAACACAACTTACACACTCAAATAAATGTTAACATAACAAGTTTTAAAACTTAACACCTGTAAAGTTAACTAACATAACATCCAAAAACGTAAACTTATCACACATGAGTCAAGCATGTCCTAACATACTGTGAATATCATACAGAACCAGTGAAAGATGCTAACGTAAACAAAGTTTTCACATTAATAAAGCCCACACAAAACATTGCTAGAACTAAGAATATAATATACACGACAAACCTGGACACATCTCAAAGCTAGGCTGGGGTCGCTAAATTAACAAGGTCCAAATTAAAAAGTAAAGGTAACTAACAAAACTCAGAAAAACATAATCTCAAACTATCAAACATATCAACAGACAATGTTAATTTTACATCATTAAACACAGTAATATTAACGAAAAAATTTAAGCATAGCGTACCTAACCATCATATACATTAATGGGTTAAAGAAAAACAACGTAAAGTTTTTACCCTCTGTAAAGCTAAACTATGAACATAACAAACTTAACACACAACAACCAGAAGATTAAAGAGTTAAGAGTAGAAAGATTAGAAAGAATAGAGAGATTAAAGAGTTTATTAAGGATGAATTCAGTTGATTTCCTATGACCCAATTAGGGATACAAGAAGAATCAGAAATTGAATGTTTTTCCTTTCAAATTTAAAGAAGAAATGAAGAATAAAGGTTAAACCAATATATTTTTAAGTATTATTATTATTATTATTATTATTTATTATTTATTATATTATTATTATTATTATTATTATTATATATTTTATATTATAATTATATTATTATTATTATTATTATTATTATTATTATTATTATTATTATTATTATTATTATTATTATTATTATTATTCAGCATTCATTCTATTGCAATTGTCCCTTTAAAAAAAAAATAGGAACAACAACAGAGGTGAATAAAGGAGAATTTT
>JABUQX010083752.1:0-25742 GCA_015478945.1 Trachelipus rathkii | reverse complement strand
AATCATATATATATATATATATATATATACATTACAAATTATATACTATATAATATTACTATATATATAGATATATATATAATATATATATAATATATATTATATATATATATATATATATATATATATATATAATAAATTATAATACTATATATAATATATATATATATATATATATATATATATATATATACTTGTGAACGTTTCGTTTGCTACAAACCTTTAACTCCTGCTACTAGATGACAGAACCATTTTCTTTTTAGCAAATTTATCAAAATTTGGAAAGTTTATGTCTTGTGCAAGCTGGGACTCTCAATAGTCATTATAAATCAGTTATTTATACAGTATAACTATACGGAAAAAAAATTTTCAATCCTTATTGGTAAAGAAATTGTTTTTAATAATAATAATAATAATAATAATAATAATAAAATAATAATAATAATAATAATAATTAAATAATGAATAATAATAATAATAAAAATAATAATAATAATAATAATAATAATAATAATAATAATAATAATAATAATAATAATAATAATAAAACTATATAAAATTTTAAAATAACATACTATTTAATTAAAAAAATTAAAGACAGCGGAAAAAAAATTATCAAATACCCTGTGCTAGGCATTTTTAAGGCCCTGTATTATTTTTTTTTACAGCTGTATATGTGATAGTAAAGTAAAAATATACTCTACCTACACTTTAGTTTTGATAAACATGTTCTAATCGTATTGGAAGCGTTTTAAATTTCTTAAATATCAATACCTTTTGCGTCCACAGAGTTTCAAACTAGGTTTTCAAATATTACATAAATGAGAGAACCGCTATTCGCCACCCTCTGCAATACTTCTTTGAAGAAGACCAGTTTCTAAAGGAATTAAAAATGGAAATAGTCATCCTTTCTACCAAAATTATTGAAACCCTGTTTTGGTCTGTGTTCAGTTACTGTCCTATTTCAATTCTCTTCACAAAGGATAAAATTATTGAATTGTTGGTTCATATTCAAATTAATAATTATTATTTACTTGAAAATGATTCTCTCTCAAAATTTTAATTTGTCGTCGTAAAACAAAAGCTCAAATGACTCTCTAATTCGCCTTCCTGAAAATATACAGTATGTGTGAAGAAGTAAACCACAAATGTGCAAATATACCATTGCTTAAAATTTAGGTTATTCTAAGCTAGAAGGTAATTTGTTGAAGTCATTTAATACGTTTTAAGATATTGTCATTTTTTTTAAATCGTTTTTAAAGTATAGCGGATTTTGTGAATGGTTGTATTATGTATTTTTGTGTGAAAGGGTTTTTCTACAATCTTACAGTGCTGTGTGCAGAAAAATAAAAAATGGACAGTAGGAGATGGCTTTTTTGGCGTATATAATATATATATAAATATAATAACATATATTAAATAATACAAATAAAATAATAACTTAAATAATTATATGAATATACTAATAAAAATATACTAATAATATATATATATATATAAATATATATATATAATTAATTAAATAATATATATATATATATATTATATACTACTATATATATATATATATATATAATAATATATAACCTAATACCCTAAATATATATAAAACTATATATTATACAATTAAAAACTATTCATTAATATTATATTATCCTAACTATCCTATAATTTTCATTATTAAATTCATATAATATATTATCATTATTATTATCTAATATATAATATAATTAATTATATATTATTTAAATATTTGAAAATGTATTCTTATAACGAATAAAACTCACATTCTCTCTTCTTCTTCATTCTTTGTTATTAAATTCTTCTGATCTTCTTCTTCTTCTTCTTCTTCTTCTTCTTCTTCTTCTCTTCTTTCTTCATTCTTCTCTTCTAAATAATATTATTATTAATTAATAATATCTATCTTAATATATTATCTATTATTATCCTTTATAATTTATCTATTAATTATTAATATATTATTATTAATTATATTATTAATTATTATTATTATTCATAATAATTATAATATTACTCATATATTCCGATCAAATCACTATTATTAAGCTTTTCTATTGCATGTCCTCATCATATCTTTCCAACTTCATAATATACTGGCTATGTAAACTATCACCTTTATAATCACACCTAATCATACTTCTCTGAATCACAATAGAGCCAACTTATTACTTGAAAGCAAATATGGGTCCAATAAGAAATAAACCCGATTCCACATCAATTGAGAAACTTCTGATGGTAAAATTACAGTAAAAAAAATTAAATCGGGTAAAAACTGTTTAAAATTTAACAAAACTGTTTACAAAATGTTATTAACCACAGATTACTGAACCTTCTTTCTTTTGTTAATTTAATTAATAAATAATTAATTAAACGTAATGATTTTGTACTGACTTTTACCAAGCCTCCATAACATTGATAATTTCTGCATCTACAAGAAGAATTTCCTATCATACTATTATCTTCGCATTAAATATTCATTATTATTATGTATTAATTACATATATCATTATTATTATTATTATTATTTATCTCATTATCTATTATACTTATTATTAGCATAAGAAAAAATTCATGGATTATTGCAGTTTATTAAATTAGAGACTTAAAGTTCATTCAACTATTTCCTTTTTTATTAATTATTCATTATTATTCCTATTAATTATTACTTATTATTATTATTATTAATTATTATCTATATTGTTTATTTTTATTATTATTATTATTATATCTATTATTATCATATTATTATTATTATTATTTATTGAGTCCTTGTTACTTCAGGCATCGTAATTTCATACTGCAGTAAATCATTTCACTGTAAGTTTGTTTCATCATCATTAATTTCATACTGCAGAATCATTTCATGTATTTTAGATAATAATAATAATAATAATAATAATAATAATAATAATAATAATAATAATAATAATAATAATAATAATAATAATAATAATAATAATAATAATAATAATAATAATAATAATAATAACAATAATAATAATATTAAAACAATCGTCCTTAGTGGAAGAAACGTCAAAGAAACGAAAAGATAAAATTTGGCACAAAGTGAAAAATTTTTATTCATAATTTTTTTTTTTATCATTTCGCTATTAAAAGATTCATATTTATTTCTATTTTTAATTCATTTACATTATATTTTTTTTTTTTCTTTTTCTTACTTTTTTTTATCATATTTCAGAGATGGTGTCAACACAACCTTGCACATAACAACAAGGACTAACAATTTTTTTTAGCGACATTTGACGACTTTTAGATCGTCTTCAACTCAAATATCGCCAATTAAGAAATATTGTTTCAATGTTAAAATATTAATTAATAAAAAATTTTTTTACTTTCATCATTCTCTGATATAAATTAAAGGTCATTGTTAGGTATTAGTAGTAGTATTAGTAGTAGTAATAATAATAATAATAATAATAATAATAATAATAAAATAATAATAATAATAATAATAATATTAAAATAATGAACTAATAATAATAAATTAATCAATAAATAATAATACATAATAATAATAATAACTAATAAGAAGAAGAAGAAGAAGGAAGAAAGAAAGCAAAGAAGAAAAGAAGAAGAAGAAGAAGAAGAAGAAGAAGAAGAAGAAGAAGAATAATAGCCTATTATTATTATTATTATTATTATTATTATTATTATTATTATTATTATTATTATTATTATATTATTATTATTATTATTATTATTATTATTATTATTATTATTATTTCAAATTGATTTTATTGCCATTAAAATAATTCTAATAATAATATCTATTATTTATTTATATTTGCTTATTTATGTAATTTGAGCGTTCTGGTAACTTAGATGACCAAATAAATACAGGACGAACGTCAAGCATTCAAGTTATCAAATATAGTAAGCCTGTATAGTTCATAAGTTCTTATTAGTGGCTGTTCAAGTTGGAGATACGTCTGTCTTTCCCACCACCCCTATGAATTACGGGCATTACAGCAACCAGATCAGGCATCAAGAGGTCTGCACAATACCACAAGAGACGCATTTCATGTCTATGTCTGCGGTGAATTTATATGAAACGATGGATCAAAAAAAAGTACCCTGCAGACATGGCATTCTGCTAAAATCACAAATGCGAGAGCCTATAAAGCATATTTGGCGATGTCTGTTGGAGGATCAAAAAGATAATGGCACCTCATTTCACCTGTGAACTTTGCAAAAGAACACTTTACAAGTCTCTTATAATATATCATATAGATACTATACTAATATATATATAATTATTATATATATAATATATATATTATATATAATAATATATATAATAATACTTATAATATATATATACTATACTATATATATATACTATATCATATATATAATAATATTAGGACAGAGGGAGGCGGAAATAGATAGAACCATAAATTCGCAATCCACGAATTTGCGACACGAGCCCAAGCTGACCACTCCAACTAATTGCTTCTTCTGTTTGGATGCGACCCGTCCAAACGAGTAGAGCTGGTAAATATGCTCTTGCCATCAAATATCCACACCTTCTGTCATCCATTGCCGAAGTACCACACTCTCCTGAGTCCCTGCTACCCTTCTTCCAAAGGCAAGAACAGCCATCTTCAGAAGAAAGCAGCAAACCAGAAGACGATGAAGTCGTTGTTTCTGAATATAGTGTAGCTGACGAGAGAAACCCATATTTCTCCAACCAAGAAGACATCAACGACTTGACCAGATATCTTGGTCTCACAAAGTCCAATGCAGAAGAGCTTTGACGTTTCGAGGAACTCAAGCAGCTGGAATGTTGTTAAATGAAACGTGTGAAAGTCACAGTCAAGAGAAAACGTCACACTAACTGCTTTCTGTCAACTTTCAAATTCACCAGTCAAGAATGGGCTATTGCTTTTGTCACAATGTGACAGGTTTGATTAAGGCACTTGGAATTGCCTGTAACCCCTGCGAGTGGCACCTCTTGTTTGTAGCTCATCGAAGAGTTTCAAAGCTGTTCTACTTCACAGCGGGACCATGTATCCATATCTTCCCTTGACTCACTCGGAGTAGCTCAAAGTGGAAAACAACAGCGTAAAGCTATTGATAAGTGTTTAAAATATGAAGGCATCAACAATGGGAAGTTATCGGAAGATTTCCAAAATAGATTGGCCTTCCTGATGGCGTCTGCAAGGAAGGTGACTGTCAGATTGACGGTACTTTGTTCTTCTGGGAAAAGCAGGTCCATCCGCAAAACACTACCAAAGGAGGGATTGGTCGCAGCAGGCTGAGTTCTGCGTAGGGAGGAACAATGCCAAAGGGGAGCCTCTGTTGGACCCTCAAAAAATATTGTTTCCTCCACTACACAGTAAACATTAGGCCTCATGAAACAGTGTATCAAGCTCTAGTTACCAGGTACTTAACCTTCTAGCCTCTCAATCTACCTGACCAAGGACATATCTTCCCTTAAGCTAGAACTCTGAGCAAAGTTCAAAGCCAGGCTGTTTATCGTAATACCACAAATAAAAAAGACTACCATTAAGACGATGCACAGGAATATCCCGAAGAAAAAGCTGACCACAGGACAGAAAAAGCAGCTTAGAACAAGATTTGTTGACAGTCGAGTATTTTGCTGACATTTACCTTGAGGAATCACAAGACTTTAAAACTAATGAGAAGCTTCTTGAACTAACAAATTGGAATCATGAAAAAAGCGATACAAATATGCGCTGCAGGAAATAGTCAACTTTATCAAAATAACAAAAGTCCATAGTCCTTAGATGCTCATCTGATAAACTTTAAGGTAGCAACATCGCGGGAACGCAACTTAGAGAAGCAATGAGCATCAAGCAAATCTCGCACCAGGATATTCTGCGGACTAATTTTTGAACGCCCACACACAAGATCATATTACGAAAACAATAAAATTAGAGACGCTAATCTGGGGGCTTTGATTCGTGAATAGCCAACATTACACGTATGAAGCTAAAATCCTTAAAACACTTCATCACTTACTGAAATATTTTTGGGGTCTCTCTAATTGTATAACCTAAAAACTAACTAAATGCTACATTCTGATGTCTTAATGTCTGATTCTTTCTATTTGTTACCCAAGACATTGACTTATATTCACCAATTTTTTTATATTGAATTGGTAGAAATGTTTAAATATCATTATCCCTGTCACAAATCAAAGTTAGCGATGAAAATAATTATTCATTTTTACAATAATAATAATTAATAAATAATCAATAATAATACATAATAATAATCAAATAATAATATAATACATTAATTAATAATAATAAAAATAATAATCACATAAACAATAATAAAATAATACATAATAATAATAATAATAATATAATAATAAATAATAATATAATAATGTAATAATTAAACAATAATAAATAAGAAGAAGAAGAAGAAGTAAGGAAGATCACGAAGAAGAAAGAAGAAGAAGAAGAAGCAAGAAGAAGAAGACAGAAAGAAGAAAGAAAAGCAAGAAAGAAGAAGAAAAGAAGACAGAAGAAAGTCACAGAGTAAGAAAAAAGAGAGCAAGAAAGAAGAAGAAGAATGTTTAAAAATAAGGGACTTGTGAAGGTGGAGGTTTTTGAATAAGTAGAAGAAGAACAGAAAGAAGAAAAAATAAGATGCAAGAAGTTTGAATAAGAAGAGAAATCACACATCCCTAATCGATAATCGTAATGGAAACAGTAAAGTTAGCACAAAAAGAACCCTTGGGAAAAATGACACATTTCCAAAGACACAATTTTAGGGCCCGGTGTGTTAAAGGGCTTAAAGGGTCAAATACTCCTCACCTGAAGCTCGTTTACTTCTTTGTTCTTCACACACCACAACAACACACACCACGCACACACACAATACCCTCAACACGCAACCCACCACACACACCTACAACAACACACACACCACACACACACACAACAACACACACACAAACAACACACACACCACACACACCACACACACCACCACCCCATCCCAAAACCGAAAAAAAGGACAAGATTTCGCCCAGCAACACTTCTACAATAACACAAATAACATCCCACAAACTCAGGAAAACAATATAAGCCTAGATTAAAACCCACACTATTAAAATGGAACATACACATTACATGCCACCGAAATCGCCACTTAAAACAAAAGCTATATATAAAAACACAGTAAGAAGCAAAAAACACTTTCTCTATATTATCTGTAAGTGAAAGAGGCCCTTGTAACAGAACTTTCTTAACCCCCAAAATGCATCGAAAGTGATCTTCCTTGCATGAAACTTCATATGTGCACATAAAGCCCGTCTACAAGACCACTATCTTGTGTCCAAAGTCGTAGGACCTTATAGTAATATACTAATTGACTGAAAGAACGTTATCATCAGAAAATCAAATACCACTTAACAAAACATATAACTAATATTATTATTATTATTATTATATATCCTATATTATGTAATATATTATTATCTATATATTAAAAAATTATATATTATATCGATTATATTCTATTATTAATTATCATTATTCATTATATAATACATAATTTATAATATAACATTATTATTAATCAATTATTTATTATATATTATTGTTATTATTATTATTATTATATTTAATATTATTCAATTATTACTATAATTCATTACATAATATTATTACTTATAATCATTATATAATTATATCATTAATTTCATTATAATACCATTATATACTATATTAATTATTATACTATAATATTATCAAATTATAATTATAATTATTATTATTAATTATATTATTAAATAATTATTAAAATTATTATTATTAATCTATTCAATTAATTTATTAATATATTATTATTATTATTATTATTATTATATATATTCCATATTACACTATCTATAATACTATATATCCTTCTTTTATTTAAATACACATTGAAAATCAATAAATCTTACCAAAAATGCTAACTGAAAAATAAATTAAAATATGCACAATATATATAATAATATATATAAAATACATATAAATATATAATACCTATAATAAATATATCTATATATAAATTATATAAATACCATATAAATAATATAATTAATAATAACTAACATATATTATAATAATATATAATATATATATATATGTTGGAGATGCGATCATGCGAGAGGAGCAGCCCCCCCGGAGATTGCAACGGCACCACAAGTTTCAGGTGAATCCGAAGTAAAAGCAATTTTTACTATAACAATAAAGAGGAACCTGCAGGAAAAAGAGCAGAAACATCTTGAACAATTTATCGTAAAACTGACTTCGAGCTGGAAAAGTGAGAACGAGTCTGAAGCCGGCAAGTGCAGGAGTCGAAGCCGACAGTAGGACTCCCATCCGAGCAACGGTGTCGCAGAACTTCAGAATAGACGAGAGCTCAGGACAAGCGAAAGTCCCGCAGCACATACGGGAGAATCGGAGTTTAAAGTCTGGAGACGGGGGTCTCAGAGTGGGAGTCGGAGCGGAGTCGGAGCCGGAGTCGAATTCGGAGTCGGAGTTGGAGTCGGACATTTAAATTCGGAAGCCGCAGCCGGAGCCGAGCCGGAGTCAGAGTCGGAAAAAGTCGCCGAGTAACGGAGTTTCAAAAGTTGGAGACGGAGAAGTCCAGAGTGGGACAACTCGGAGTCGGAGAATTACCTGAGATCGGATCACGAAGACCGGAGATCGCAGTCGGCAGTCCGGAGTACGGAGCCGAGAGACTCGGAAGCAGGAAAGCCGAGTCGAAATGCCGTTAGCCCAAGTCTGGTCGGAGCATTCAACTAAGAAGTCGAAAGCCGAAGCGGAAGTTGCGAGAGTCGGAAGCAACGAGCCAGAGTCACGGAGCATAAGATGGAAAAGTCGGATTGGAGACGCCAGGAAACGTCCGGAGTCGAAGCCGGCCTAAGTATATTGCATCGGAGTCGTCCACTAGTCGAAGAGTCACAGAATGGACAGTCAGAGCCGGCAGTACAGAGGCGGAGTTCGGAGCCGGAGTTGAAAGAATTTGAAGCCGGGTCAGAGTCGAGGGTTCCGGAGCGGAGTTAACGGAGTTGATGCCAGATCCGGAGTCGGATCCAGAGGTCACCGCTAAAACCGGAAGTCGGAGACGAAAAGCATCGGAGTCGGAAAACGAACTGAGGAAGTTCGGAGTTGGAAAGTGGGAGCCCAAGTCGAGGCTCGGAGTCGGAGTCGGAGCCGGAGTAACCCGGAGCCGGAGCCGGAGCCGGCAGCCGGAGTAGGACGGACAACCCTGCAAGCCCGGAGCCGGCAAGCCGGCAGCCGGACGAGTACCAGAGTCAGAGTCAGAGTGAAGTCGGGAACGACAACAAACCGAAGTCAGAGTCGGACTCGGACATCGGATGTCTAGAAGATGATAGTGACACGAGACATGACTATTTATTAACAAAATTAGCTATTAATATATATAGTATATATATACTAATAATACTAATATCATATATATACTAATCATATATAACAATATTATATCATATTATATATATAATATATAGATACTACGTAACAATATATATATTATAAAATAGTATATAATAATACTATATAATATAATATTAATATATATATATATATAATAGCAGAAGAATGAAAATGATAAACGCAAAAATAGCAGAAACATCGGAGAGCGATGAGGAGATAAAGCAAGCGTAACAAACCAAGGAGAAAAAGAATGCAAAAAAATCGACCAGTCGAGAAGAGAACAAGAGCGAGAGAAGAGAAGAAACTCTAAAGAATGCTAATCTGTCTAATATATTTTTAGGTGTGATGTTTATGCTATAGTTGTTTGTTTTTTTTTTTTTTTTACATATTAGCCTGTTTTGTGGTTTGCTCTAGACCTTGTGATTCGACGCTTAGGATTAAAGTGCAGGCGCAAATTATTTCTGCACCAATATCTCCCATTAAATGCATCATTGAGTCCTCAATCACTAAATGAGGTGTGCAATAGTTCTCCTTTCTAAAAACTAATCTATGCTTACTTTATTTATTTACTTTATTCTTTCTCAAAATAAATTTTAGAACTTCAATATAATTAAAAAAAAGTTGACTTAAAAAATTTTAAAAAATTGGGCATTTCATTTTTGCAAAATTTTCTAATTATAAATGTTAAATTTTAAGTTCTATCACACAAAATAAATATATTAAATTATTTTAGGTAATTTTATTCTAAAAATTATCAAATAACTTAGGATTGTAAAAACATGTATAGATAAAATTACAATTTCTTGAAATTATAGGTACATAATATAAAAAATGAAAGAAAAAAATATCATTTAAAAATATAAATTTTTAAAAGATTGTTAGAAGGCTTTAAAATTCAAGATTGATTTTAGTTTCATTCTGAGAAATAGAAAGTGTCACATGGCTTCAAATGAAACGAGTAATTATAGACAATGAAAATCATGCTTAATTATATTGTGATAGATCCCAAAATGCTATTTATGTAGTGAAATGTATAGATACGGATATTCAAAGAAATCTGCAGATTTTTTAGTTCCTAATAGTGTACTTTCCATTCCAAATAACTATGGGAAAGAACACCAATACGCCATTAAGCGACATTAGAAAGAAATAAACAAGGTCTCCCATTGTTTGACCTGTGGTTCGGTTATTAGTTACCTGACGATTCCCAAACACATAGTTCACACAGGTAGCAAACTCGTACACACAAGTAACAATTCGTCTACACATGATCAAGCAACAAAAATCAGAGGATATTTTTTAGTTATATTAGTGTTTCAACACGACTTTCATATCTCTTAGGACAAGATGTTCTCACCCGAACTGATAACAGTTGTGTTTGTTGCTGTCCGTGAATAATCGCTCGACCGGAGACTTTCTACTAAACATATGCAAGCATTGTTACACCCAGTGATAGATAGTAAAAAGTACCAATATGCGAGTTCGACCATCAGCTACTATCGCCCCAAGAAGAGTCTAAAACATCTTGGAAATAAAAATACGGCTTCACAGCTCACTGACTTTCTCACATAGAGCATAAGCTATCTTTTTTTTTTCTTTTTCATGGAAAGAACTATCCAAAATCAAAGTTTTATATTCTCGATTAATTTTCATAAAAAATACCCTGCTTTCCAAACGTTTTCGATACGTATATCTTTTCATCTAGGCTTTTTAAAATAGATGTTCAAGACAGAACCAATTCAAACTTCTGCAATTTTCCTTTGTATACTCCAAACATCATCTTATCACAAAATCCTGTACTCCTGGTCCTTTACCTTCCATTCCGCGAGGAAGGAAAAAATTCTAATAAGACAAATTTTCAGGACAACCACCCACAAATGATGTATATAAGTAGTTATCAGACCTTATGGCTATTGTAATTCTTTGACTTTAATTCTAATGATTACAGAGTGGGCAGGAGGGGACTGCACTAGGTGCAGCAATCATACACACATCAAATTTAAACTATATTATTACAGTCGGAAAAAGTGCAAATTCCCCCTAAAAGTGCATTTTCTTTATCTTTCAAAACCTAACTCAATAAATTATCTAAATCCTTGACCTCCAACCACAATTTGCGTAACCTATTTATTTATAAAAACGCAGCCAACCCAAACAATAGTATACTTAACAAATGTTCAAAATGAATACAAGAGTAGAAATACATGGAACACTTTTACGCCTTCCGGACTTTCTTAATTTTAATTAACATATAATACAACACCACTCATGTTCTTTTTAATTCAAATTTCATATTTCCATAATCATCATTTAACTTATCTTTCCGAATCCAATCTATCATTTCCACTTTCTAAAATTCTAATTACGATACTATCTATTCCAACGCTTCTTACTTCTTGCGATCTTACAAACATCGGAAAAGGCATCAACAGTAGTTATCCAGTACTCTAAACAAGCGTTTAAGTGGAGTAATTTTTTTTTAGGCTTCACGAATGTACTTTTTACGATTGAACCAGCTCTCTCTCTCTCTCTCTTCTCTCTCTCTCTCATCTCTCTCTCTCTCTCTCTCTCTCTCTCCTCTCTCTCTCTCCTCTCCCAGCACACACCACACACACACACACAGCTTTTTTTTTATCACTTCATCGCTTTTCAACCCTTTTCTCTATCACCACACACAGCACATTTTTTTCTCTCTCTCCACACGCAACACACCTTCTCTCTCTCTCTCTCTCTCTCTACATCTTTGTCTTTCTCCTCATCACTCTCTCTCTCTCTCTCTCTCTTCTCTATCTCTCTCTTCTCTCTCTCTCACTCAGTCCATCATCCTGCTTCGGAAAAAAGAGACACCGCTATCATAAACTGCAAAATATGCTCAACCATTCATAATAACTAAGCTTCTCGAAAAGTATGCAAGTCAAGAGCCTGAACTCCTCTCGCACTACATCATAATTCTAATGAGGTCCTACCATCTCGCTCCAGTCAAACGATTTTGTTCCGAATTACTCTCTCATATACTTATTGTCTATCCCGTTACCCACCAAATAACTTTAAATAGCATTCCTCCTCCTTCCGCACTCCTCCTCCCTCGTTCCCTAAGAGGCCAGATATTCTGATGACTCATCCCATTCTAAAATACATTCCCCATCCTTTTTTCTGATTTATAACTGCTATGACCCTGGATAAACAATGAACATCTAGCTCATTCTCTACATAAATTGCTAAACTACTGAGAAAGAGCAATATTTACTTTAGTTTTACCATAATATATAATATACTATATATATACATATATAAAACACCAATATATATATATTAATAATACCACAAATAGTAACAATAATAATAATAAACTAATATAATAATAATCTATATATATATCACATATAATAATATAATAAAATATAAATAACATAAAATAATACTATTATAGTAAATAATATAATGATAAAAAATATAATAAATATATATCCTATATATAAATAATACATTACTAATAAAATAACAATAAACACACAATCAATAACGCAAGAAAAATATACTATAATAACACAAAATAATATATAAAACAAAAAATAAAAATAACATAAAAAATACTCAACAATAACCCACCCAATACAACCAAACCTAAACCCACATAATACTAATAAAACGGAAAATAGACCGAACGAAAAATCAAACACAAAGTCGATCCGAAGCAAGTCTGGGTTCGAGCTTCTAGTTCGATCATGTAGAAACTACCTAGAAAAGTCTCCCCTCCTTGAATAGGGCTATCTTTGCCCGTCCTCATTGAACTTTTTATAAACAAAAAAATATACAATATATATATATATATAGGTACGAAAGGATGTAGGTTAACACAACTATATTATATATTAATTTATAATTATTTATATATATATATATATATATATATATATCATATATATAAATATATATAATATATATATATACTATTATAAAATAATAGCAATAATAATTTTACTTTTAAAAAGCTTGCTCAATTATCTTAATGTGAGAAACCGGTCTTTATAATGTCCAATGCCTGTTATAATTGAATAAAAGGAAAATTCCCTTTTTAAGAAATGAATTGTATTGATTATCTGTATTACTTGATTAAGAAGTTTTTTAATGTTTATGGTCTCCTGTGTCCCCCTTTAGTAAATGACAGCTCTTCGTTTTAGTTTTTCATAATTGATAGCTCAATGAAAGCGTTAAAGGAGGTCCTCGTTCCAGAGACGAGAACACCGGTATTAGAAATCAGTAGGTCACAGTTAGTATCAAAGCCAAAAAAATAATAAATAATAATAATAATCTAAATAATGAATAAATAAACAATAAATATAAATTAATAATCCTATTCTTCATATATACAATATAATAATAGATAATAATTAATAAAAAAGTTAATGGCAATACGGATTAATAAAAGCCTTTTACAACTACTTATAATTAATATATGTATGTATGTATGTATGTATGTATCTGCTAATGCTCATGTACTGCTAATGCTATTTTAACTTATGATATTTACTATCATATCTATCTACAATTTATCTATCTATCTATCTCATCTATCTATCATATCATTCTATCAAAGCCCTATTTCTATCTCTTAGTCTATCAATTAAGTCCTCATTCTCCTTTTTCTTTCTCCATTTCTATTCCATCTTTTTTATTAAGAGAATAATAATATTGAAATATACTAATAAATTCTCTAAAAATTAAATTACATCTTGCTTTCTCGTTTCAAAGTTGAATTAACAACTAAACACTTAAAACCACAACTAATTCAGCGAAAATATGATGCGTCAATTCAATCAATAATAAGATCCAATAAGTCCAATAACCCCCCGGCAAATAATAACCCCATTTTACCCTCCCCCGACCCCCCAATCTGAATTCCCACAAGCTCCTATTAACAGCTGCTATAGGTCGGAACTACGCCGACTGCAGATACAAGATTGTAACCCTCAGGAAAATGATCAGAAGAGCTTTCCCCTGTAACAAAGGACAAACTATGCATGAGAAAATGAACGAATAAGAAACTCCACAGAGGGAACCGAACGAAGAATTCCTCCAATGTATCAGTTTTGCACCCACGATTCCAACGGATCCCAGCTATTGTTACACGCGAAATAGCAACTATATTGATCACAAACGGACAAAAATGTCCGTTGATAGAATAGCTGACAAGACAAAGTGATTTCCAAAAAACACTGACATCCAAATACGATAAAACAGTGCTTGACTGAAGCGAGTGTGCAACTTGGTTCCTAGAATTGGAAACTCCAGAACAGAGGTTTTCAGAGTGAAAAGCAGCAAAACAATTAGTCGAGAAAACCCGACGAGACACATGAAAGGAGAAAGTTTCTTAACCCGCAACACCCCCACTACATTATCGGGGACGAATCATTGGAATCAGTATTACACTAACGATACATAGCTGGCAACACCACTGCTCCCCAGAAGAAGGCATTCAAGGACAATATGCAGAAAGGACAGTATAAACCTGCCATAGACACCAACAACTGTTTTACCATATTTATTCTTTGATTACCCAAGTTATTGCAATGCACCAAAGTCACCGAGGAGAGTTAAAAGGCTGCAGATGCAGAAATATTACGCTAAATCCTTCGCGAAGAAACTCGCCTGCAAATCTAAACGCTAAAGAAAAGGAGTTTAATCATTAAGGACATGTATTTACTCTCTTGATAATACCCCTGTTACACCAGCGCTCTGAAACTCAAAAAGCTCTTATGATATTGAAATTTCAAGTCCTGCCACATCCTCCTGCTTCGCCAGATATGGAACCTTAAAAATAAAAGTTTCTTAAAAATATAAATCATTTAATCTAATTTGAAAGGAACCTCATTTACCAACCCCAACGCAATTGGAACAACAGTTCAAAGACTTTTGTTCTCTTTGTCAGATGACCATTTTGCCAATACTTATAGAACTCTTGCAAACCGTTGGGAATCAATTGTAGATAGTAGGGGACCTTTACGTGCTTTAAGGTATTTATTTTATCTACATGCGAAGATATCGAAATTATATATATATATATATATATTATATATATATATATATATATATATATATATATGATATATATATATTATATATAATATGATAACCATATATATATATAATATTATATATATTATATGTAAATGGACAATATAATTGTTAATTTAAAGACTTATTTAATTTTATGCTGTTAAAAATTTAAATTTTTTAAATTCATTTGTTTACATTAATCAATAATTTTGCCAAATATATATTAAAAAAAATTAAACTGGCTAAGTAGCGTAAATTAATGACGCTGTAATGACGCGTATATTAATGATTGTGTTGACGAAAATGAGGCAGTAGATATAATTTATTTATATTGAATGAGAAGTAAAACTCACATTCCGTATCATTGAACCCGTGTAAAAATCCTCTTTTTTTTCTTATTTTATTTCTTATAGTATATATATATATAATATATATATATATATATATTTTTTATATATATATTTATAATATATATATTATATATATATATATCATATATATATATATTATATATATTATATTAATATAATAATATATATATATATTATATATATATATATATATATATATATATATAAATTTGAAAGCTATATTTTGACAATTATAAATGTGAAATGAACAAATAGTTAAGGTCCTAAAAAGCATACATGTAAACATACAAATATATGTCCCTGAAATGGGTAATAGTCTAGATTAGTGTAGTCTGAAAAAATCGATATTTTTACAAAAAAAGCAATCGACGTTTTGATATTGGTATGAAGCAACGCTGCCACATCTTGTTAATAAAAAATTACTACAATTACGATATACTTATAAGAAACGTTATTCGGTGTTTTCATATATTATTTCTTTTCACGTTTAAAAAATAAGTAAGGTTATGATAAGTTTTGTTCATCAGTCACAGATTTTTTGTGTATACTTTGCAAAACTTATCATGACCTAAACTTAATGGGTCCTAAACCGAGTTTAAACATAAAAAAAATTCGGTAGAGAAATTTGGCAGTGGTTTTTTGCTCTTTTTATATGGGAACAAAAGATATTAAAAAAACCGATTATCGGAAAAATACCGATATTTCGTCAGGGTACGTTAATCTAGACTATTACCCTGTAACGTTTACTTGAATTATGTGTTTTATTTTGCTGTAGAAAAGAAAAACTGTAAGATATTGCTTTTTCTGCAGTTTTGGTTTAGTATGCTAAACTGTGAGCCTCTCTGCAGTTTTGATAATGTGCTGAACATAGTTTTAATTAAAAAGAAAATATTATATTAAGCAATGCTCGCAATGAAATATGCCTCTTCGATTTTCATTATGGAAATTGTTTGAATTTTTTTTTGCACGACTAACTCACTAACAGATCCATTTCATAAGAAATGTTTCTGCAAGGACTACATACCATGTTTTTGGAATTTTATAAAAGATAGGGACAACTTTTATAATGGTAATATTATAATAAAGTAAAAGTGAACAATTGTTTTCTTAATACCATTTTCTCTTCTTCTTCTTATATGGATGTTCTTTCAAAATAGACAACTTTAATTATTAATTACATATGTAACAAATTTGGTAAACAAACAAATTAGTATCAGTATATGGACGTCTCTATAAAGTGTTTATAAGTTCTTAAGGTACAAATTCAGTCAATACCCTGATTGTACATTTGGGAATAACTTGTCAGAAAAGTACTCATCCATAACATAGGAATGAGGGATGGAGTGCACAGCCCAGTTTGCCTCACCTTTTTATATTAAAAAATAATAAAATAGTTATATATTATATTTTATTATATTACGTAGTAATATATTATGATATATATTATAATAAGATATATATATAAGTTTTCTTTTATATGAATATATATCGTTATGTAAATATCTTAATATATATAATATTAATATATATATAATCATTTATTATATATTAAATATAATATATATATATATAATATATTAATCGTAAACTAACGAGGATTAAACTCTTTTACAATTTAAGGGCCTGCATTTGATTTCACTGAGATCTAAGAATATGTATGAATTACTAATAAAGATCAAAATTAACGCAGTGTATTAAAGAACTTTCATTGGGTAAGTCTACTCTTATTTAGTATATATATATGTATCTGTATAGTTCAAAATGCTATATAAATTCGTGCTTTTGAAGATGATAATTGTTTCTCCTAAACTTGAAAGTGTGAGATAATCAAATACATGATAGTACTTATCAAGAATTTTAAGTGTATGATAATGGCTATTCACAATAATTTTATCTTTAGTAATTGTCCACTAATAGAATGCTAACAGAAAAATACACAATCAGACATAAACGATTAAAATACGATATAAATAGTTAATTATTATGTTTACCATATTGTATAGAGACTGGTGTGATACAGTCTCACATATCTGAATTATAGAATTATATCTTAAGACTTGAACAACTGTTTTCAATTTATAAAGTATGAAAAATAGATAAATAATAGATTAATAGAAATTGTAGTAGACAAAGTATTAATTAAAACCATGATTAAGGAACAAAGAATTTTCTTGATTGAAAAAGTCATTTATCACTGTAGGGTGTGTTTAAGAGAATTTATTGTTGGCGCTATATCATATTCTATCTTAATACTAAGGAAATTACTCGGAATGTTAAAGATTATTTTATGTCTATTAAAACTCATAGAACAGAATTTGAAGGCTGATATATTTTATACTTTATGGAAACACATTTAGATATTTTTATATAGTTAGAGATAATCGAAATCAATTATGTTTCTCAAAGATAAAATAGGTTTTACGTCGCAAAGGTCTGGTTGATATTGCATTATATATTCTCTCTTGCTCTATGTATAGCGACGGTTGTGCGTTCTGAAAGACTTGCATCTTATTTGATATTAACCTGAAGAAACGCTTGCACGACACGATCTGTGCGGTTCTTGTGCGATCTTACGAATTTACAAAAATTAAGACTGTAGAATAAGTAAGTTATCAAAGATTATGACTGCCTTTTTGGTTAAGTGCTAGCAGACTCTTATATATAACACACTCGTATTAACACATTAGTTGTTAACTGATTATGGTTGTGATGTGCAGTACCGAACGCGTTAATTGTAGAGATTTTGAGGACTGCATCTCTTGTGGATAATTCAACTCGCGAGAGAAAATCTTTTTCTGGGCCTTGAAGTTGTGATAAAATATAATTTCTATTAAGTATAGACGCTATAAAAATACAAGCTCCAGAAAGAAAGATTTACAATGCTATCTAGCCTGTCATCAACTTGCTTATATGTTTTATAGTCAATAATATGTTTCATTCATCTCCTGTTATTTGTTATTGGCGTGCGGTCTAGCAGTGTGCAACATATATATATATTGTAAAGCTACTAGACTAATCGGTCCAAATGCTGCAAAGACTAATATTTATCTTTTCTGCCATTCTGACAAAAATTGCTATTAATGTTTTTACATATTAGATGTTATTGACAAAAGTAAATTAATAAGATAGTAAATGTGTTAGTATGTCTGTCTAAAGTTCTATTAACTAATGAAAATTTTTGTATAGTAATAAGTACAGTCGTGAATTTAGACATCTTACAGCAAAGAAATAATTAAGTTTTTATTGGCATTAAATTAAAGCCATTCTTGAAAAACTGGTCTTTTGCAAGAGCTATATATACTCTTCTTTAAATTATGTTTTACTGATATTACACTGATATTAGCATCGATTAGTACTTAACTTTAAGAGTGACATCTTTATCTACAATATGTTTAAATTTAATAATAATACAGGGAGCTGAAGAATGATACTAAAGTTAATTCTATAGTGTACTATAGAAATTAAATGAAATTTTTAATTTTTTAAGCTTTATTAGTATATTCTGTATGAGCCTCTGGCAATTGGTCTTTGATATGGCTTATTTTTATTATTCTACGTATAAAAAGTATTTTTCTTATATATTTTCTAAATTGGATTCTTAATCTTTAAATTGATTATTAGTTTTATTCATTAAGTAGTATATTATACATTCTAAAGTAATCTGATTTTCTTTTGCTAAAGACTGAATTATACTGACTTTTCCATTACAGATGCTGTTTATATCAAGGTTATCTGGATGATACTATGGTTTATTTTTACTATATAATTTTGTAAATTTTGATTATATACTACTTATTATTTTTTCATTTTAATTATTTGATTTTTTTCCTACTATTTTCGTGCCAAATAGTAAATTATAATTTTTTTATTAAAAGATTAACTCCCCATCTGACCTGTGAAATTGAACAAATATTAGAATTCGAGTCGAAATTTTTATATCATATGAAATGATAAAATTCTGTGAAGCATGGGAATCACAGGGATACGAAGACTAAGGGAAATAGTCTGAGTGGGATGATGGATTCAATCAGTCCTTTGACATGTTAAAGGCGGTTAATAATTTCTTCCACCATCTAAATATTCCTTTTGTTAATACATGTTATAGTATTAATTAAATTTTGTCCTTTTTTTGAATCTTTGATTAGTTTGGAAAGAAGTGATTGAAATTATAGATGATCTTATTAAATGAGAGTTCAGAAGGGTTTTTTCAAGACTGTTGTTGATTCCAGGAGGGTTTTATATAATTTTTTTTCGCGTCACATTTATAGCTTTCCTTTGTTATTAACTGTGATTTTAACAATTTTTTGCCTTGGAACTTGACTAGTGTTTCTCTAGTAGAATAATATTTAGATATGTTGCTTGTGTTGAATTTTTCGCTCATCTGATTTTTAATTCGATTTTAACTATTTATATTAATTCTACTTCTTTGGACTAGATCTTTTTATGATTCAGCACGGTTATTAGCCTGCGGCTATCTCGCTACTGTCATAATATTTGATGCGATGACGTCTATGCAATAAGAAAACACATAGCTTGTGCATGTCATGAGGGATGGTGCAGAGTGTTTGCATTATTGCATTATTTGCCCAGGTCATAAGAGAGATGAATATTCACAAGAGGTACTATAAGTAATGAGAAACATTTGCCATCACAGTTCCGGTGTTAATATGACTATGGATCATGACTTGGGTTATATTTTTATGTTATTATTAATTTGTGAAGCAGGTAATGCGTAATTGTTGTGGTATTGGTAGAGCCTGTGTCTGTACTGTATGTGTGAATGCTCTTATTCTGTTCTTAGTGGTAAATGGGTTTATAGTATTGGATATAGCAATAAAGAAATGTTGCACTCTTGTATTGGTGCAGTATTTTCTTTTGCGTGTACCTCGTTTTTGGTATTTGAAAACATTATGAGCACAAGAATATATAGAATTGAAGGATCCTGCTGTTGAATCTAATCTTATGAGCATAGCATAGAATACTTGATTACATAGCATGGCAATCTGTAATGCTGCTCTCCGCGCCATATCAGAAGAATCGTATCGGTTCGTTGTAATATATTCAAGATTTCATCTAGTCAATTTCGTTTGGCAGAATGCTCTTGAGGATTCAGCATACGTCGTGCTGCCCTATTGGACTTCTGTTTTTCATATTGATCGCGTTCTTGAATGATTGCTGGTGTGATTGTTTGATTGAGATATGTTTTTGTGGTTAGGAATGAAATTTTATATGTAATAATTATTGCCACATAGTTGGTGAGAGGTATGGAAGTCAATGCACGTGAGTTACTTTTGACTGTAGAACAACGCTAATAACGGGAGCATGTCTTATAACGGGCTTGGCTCTCAAAGAGCTAGTTTGTGTTCTTTTCCTCACGGTTCGAAATACCAAGCAATCCTCCAATTAAGTGTTTGATGATTCGAGGACGACTTGATGATCGGAAGCCCAGTTTTTCTCTGAACGCAACCACATTTCTCCAGCCTAGGTATTCTCGTTCGTACTCCTATGACGAAGAATATTGAGCCTCATGAAACGTCTGTGGTTTTGATTCTTCTTTGCCTGGCTTTTCTTGGGTGTCGAGTCAAGAAAATATTTTGGCTGCGCAAAGGTGAAAAGCTTTCGGGAACAGCAACGTTGAAGAGAGCGGGAGTAAATAGATTGGAAGGTCAGATGGATTAAGTGTTCAGTGGGAACATTGTTGACATACAAGCCAAGAATTGTAAAAGATGGTTCTTTCTTCTAGAAATGGAGGTTATCAGATAAAAGTGCTAGTGTGCTTCAATTATTATATTAAAACTTTGATGGAATCTCAAGACGATTACATAATGGTAATACTAATATCAATTCCTAGTTACGGATCAGACTTACCTGTAATTATAAGAATTAAAGACTGGTAGTTTTTGACTATTTATCATTAATCTAATGAACAGGATTAATGAAGGACTAGCCTATATGGATATTGTAAACGATCTTTAAGTTTGAGCTTCATTAGACACACATAGTTAGTAAACTCAAGGGGAAATCATAACCTCAATATTGTTTGACCCAAGAAGTAGATTAGTGGTCTGTTTCGAGCACAGTATAGGTTCATTGGTTTCTAGCTGAATGATTAGCCAGATTTCCTAGTTGTCCATGATCAGAATGATGATTTACTTTTGATCTTGAAGAATATTGTGCTAGAAACGTATCGGAAGGTATAAATTGAAGCTGCTTCAAGCGCATTTATGATTAACTTCTCAATCATCTTTGTTTGGGTACCCTATTTAATCACGTCATAGTTCACATTTCATCCATGCGTGTCTGTATGTATACCTTCCCTCGAACTGATTATTACATGCGTTGCTTCTCTATTTATGAATCTGTCATGTCACGATCAGAATCGGAGATTCCTGTGCGGGCGTGCGACACTGACTCACAACTGATAATTATGGAGTACATTCAAGGTAAGACTTATGTATGAGAGTTGGTTGGTGATCGGAAGAATTGGGGCACACGCTCAGGTTGTTCATTACTATTCTCCAGAGTACCCCAGCATCTGCTACGGTCGACCCTTCCAATCACGTCTCCTCGAACGATGCTTGTTGGTTGACCTATACTTACCTTTATCTTGGTGTTTTGTTTTTTTCTCTGTTATCGTCTTGGGTCTATGCCTTCAGGAAACTTTGAGTATGACCAAAGCCTAGTTTTTGATACTCGGCTTTCCAATACGCTAGACTTATATTTTACTCGGTTTGAATGATCTGCAATGGAGTTCCCTGTCATCTCACGGTACTTGCACAGTCAAGGAGGAGCTATCCGCTAGTCTGACGGAAACTGCTTTTACGTTAAGACTGAGGAAAATTTGGGGAAGACGGCAGGTGGTCCGGCCATATAGGACTCATCGCGCGTCCAGACTCCACCATCAGTCATAGTCATTTGATCTAATTAAGAGTCCAATATAGAGGTTCTCCATATGAAACTTGATCAGAAAAAAATTAAGTTTTAAAAACAAAAAAAATAAGTATTATGTATTTTTAGTAGGCAATATTTATTTCTTTAAAAATGTAAATCCGTGTGCCTACCAAGATTGAAGGAACTTCTGGAATTATTCTTTTTATGTACAATATATATTTTATCCACTAACTAATGTTAGTTAGTTTTTTATGTAACTGTGTGAATAATAATATAGATTTTATTTACTTAACTTAGCTCATAAGAATTCATTATGTTAGATACGTATAATATGGATGGTTATTTGTAGTTTTCAGTTACGTCTGTTTTTGTCAAATACGATACTGTTGTTAATAGTAGTAAGTTGTTATTAAAATTTTTAAGTGTAACGTGATTATGGGTTAGTATGGAGTTTTTAGTCTACTAAGATCATTGAACGGCACATTTTCTGCTGTCCTTGGTCGAGACAATGAGAAGTCTATAAGGCTTTCCATTTTGACTAATATGTGTCCCGTAAGGCGAGCAGGTATGTACATTATGCATTAATTTAAATTCTTTTGTTGGTGTGTGGTGTGTCTTACGATTAAGATGAGAAAGAGATCGACTAGACATATTTATTGGGAACTGCTTACGACATTGTCAGCGGATGCTTTGTAAAGTACATATTTTCATTTGCAGAGCCCTGAGATATAAATTATGACGGATGAGAATATTCACTTTTTGGAGTTTGTTTTCTGTATTTATTCTATATTTCTCAATAGAGTTTAAACGGAAGTAGATAATTCAATATAATGTCTGTGATAATTTTTGAGAGTTTCTTTTTCTTTTTTTATCTTTAGAAGCAATTCCATCTTTGAATTAATATAATTTTGGATTTTTACATTTTAGTCAGGTTTATATATATATTAGTATATGGTACTTATTATAGCGTAACTAGTATATAGGAATATATGTTGAGTAGGTAATATATTAGTTGATCTATAATATTATAGTGAGATATAACCTAACATATTCGTTCATGTTCAGTTACGTTTATCAGTATTAAATATCTAGAGTGATACAATACTTATATACTTTCTATACTTTCTAGTATTACTAAATTTAAAATTCATTATATTTCGTACATACTCCCCCTTATTCCCCTCCACTTGGTAAAATATATACTAATATAATTATAATATTTCATATAAGTAGTAATCTCACCTCATATGTATTAAGGAAAGTTAGACACGAAACTATATATATGATCATAATATTCCCCATCTCATGATTTTATTATAGTAGAGAATTGAATTATTAATTCAGTTTTATATTGGCGGGGCATATTATTTCCTGGGTACCGTATAACTTTACTGATATTGTATACTACTTACTCATATTACTATATAATAGATAATAATACTACTGCTCTATCGTATATATCACTACACATTTATATTTTTTTTGCCATTAAAGTCGCTAAAAACTTATATTGGTATTCTTATAAACTCTGTGCAGATGTTCTTGGACAAAAGCAAATAGCGTTCTATGTCTCTCTTAGTTCCTGGGTATTATGCTCGTATTAGTGCATATCTTTAATCCGTTTGCATACCTCGAAAAAGGAGCACAAAACACTGGGTATGACAAAGCAATGTTGCATTCGTCAAAAATTTTTTTACATTCTTTCTCCCCTCTCTCCCCCCACATACATTAGAGAACATATTATTTTTACAAATCATGCAAATATGGTGAAGCATAATATCTAAAGCATGCTTTTTTCTAATAGGCTTTATTTGGAGAGTTTATTAGGAAGCACTTTAACTAAGTTCAATTCTGTTCGTTTCAATGATATTGATCAAACTAATAATATACTTTATTTTTTTCGTCAGATTAAATTTCATAATTTTATTTTATAGTAATTTTAGTTGGCATGGTCCAATGTCAGTACTCTTTAAGTTTTAACGCATGTTGTCATGTAAATGGATTACTTCATTTATTGGCTTCTTGATTATAGTTTGTGACTAGTATCTGTCTTGTTATTCGACTTTATACAAAGCTTATCTAAGTTTAGGATCATCTTGAACGAGATAAGTTCAAAAGAGATGTTGTTAAAAAAGGTCAGATTCAGCCTTTAGTTTTCATATTGTTTTATTGTTCATTATTTAGTGATGCACTCCATTTTTAGACTGAAAACTGGCAATATTATTTAAAATCGATTAGTATATAATATAATATACATACTAAGTAGGTACTATTATACCCGCAATCAACTCCATGGGTTGGTCTTGATTCATACATATTTAAAATAATCTTTTATATAATATATAATATTTTTGATACCATTATACCATATATATATAAACTAATATTATATTATATGATACGCTAATTTTATACTATATAATCATTTTATATAGGGTTGTCCTATATATATATATATATATATATATATACTAGTAATGACAAAAAAAGAAAACAATCCCACAGCCTTAAGGGGGTTGGGTGACTGATAATAATAATATATGATTTATTGGTTAGGTATTAACAGTGATTTTCATGACCATGGATTTTGAAAGGTAAGCGTTGTCTATAAATGTATTTTAGAGTATGTGATAAAAGAGAGGTTACTTAAATTCTTATGGTGTGCCTTTCAATATTTCAAAATTGCTTTCAAAAGTATTAATTTAAAGGAAAAGTAAAAATATTTTCCTCTTAAAGAGGATCGAAACTGAATGAAAATTTGACTACTGGAATGTATTACTTTACTTATTTGTTTATTGCGTTTTGAATGTTAATATATATTATTTATTATGATTATTCTGTATTATTATTAATTTATTAGTTATTATTATTATTATTATTAATTATTATTCTTATGGAAACTAGTGTTCAGTGTATACAGGATCAACGAGCGGCGGCGGAGGCGACGCGCGGG
>JABUQX010083751.1:17500-25000 GCA_015478945.1 Trachelipus rathkii | reverse complement strand
TTATATATACTATATATATATATATATATATAACATTATATATATATAGATATGTTATATAGTGTATATTAGATATAGTAATATATATATATAATATATTATATATTATATAGTATATATATATATATATATATATATATATAATATATAATAATATATATATATATATAGTATATGTATATATATAATATATTTATATTATATATAAATATATATATATAAGTATATAATATAATATTAAATATATAATATTAATATACTACTATATATATATATATATTATTTATTAAGTATTTAATAAATTTATATATAATATATTATATATATATATATATATATATATATTTAATATAGTATATATATAATATATATATATTTATATATATATATATTTTAATATATATTATATTATATATATATATATATATAATAAATTATATATATATATATATAATATATATATATATATATATATATATTATATATGTAGTATATATATTATATTATATTATTTATATATATATATATTTCATTATTATAATATTTAACATTATATATATACTATATACTATATATAATATATTAATTAATATAATTATATATATAAATATATATATATATATATATATTTATATATATTATATAATATTTAGATCGCTGAACACATATAAATCCGCTAAAAATTTCATGGTTTCAAAATCTCTTTGCTAAAAGCTTCATAAAACTTTATTAGTATAAGATATAATTTGAACCAATAAGGAATATAAAGGCATTATATTGCTGACAAAAAATGATTCTACACATTTTCAAAATGGCCAGAATCTGTGAGACAGATCTGACGAGTATCCTACAATCTTATTCTTAACTCAACCGGTTTCTCAAATTATTAAAACTTGAACTACAACAAGTAAAAGCTTGATGTAAACATTCGCCCTAATGGTAGTTGGAAAACAATAATTGCTCATTTTGTTTGTAAATTGGCACTCAAGAAAGATATAAGCAAATAGAGCTTAAAGAGCACATAAATATTGGGAAGATCAAACAAATGTTGAGAGCTTGCAACTTGCAACTGAGATTTGTAGAAAATTACTTTCGCATGGAACCATGATATCTTTTTACAGACCGATGCGTCGCTATTTTATCTAAGCGACGAACTGTGGAGAAAGATGATATTGATGCTTTGCTTATTTCCTTGAATGTATTACTTACTGGAATTCCTATTTATCAGGAAAAAGGAATTCTTTTCCACAAATTGTTTTCTTCCAGTTCAGATACATGAGGAAGTTATTGGATGTATTTTTACTTTGAGCCTGAAAAAAATTTGAGGCCATTAAAATTAAAAAGAGTAATCCACTATTAAACTATCAACAGTTGTACAAAAAAAAAATTATTCCAAAAAGCTTTGAATGCTTCCCTTAAAATATCTTGCAGCAATAATAATAAGTAAAATAATAATAATTTAGATAATAATAAATAATAATAATAATAATAATAATAAGTAATAATAATAATAATAATGAATAATAATTAATAATAAAATAATAATGAATAGATAACATAATAATAATAATAAATAATAATAATAATAATAATAATAATAATAATATAATAATAATAATTACCACAGCATTTCAAAGCCGGAAAACCTTTAACTAATAACGATAATCCATTAATACGTTAATGGTTATACATCCATTGACTGACATATAATGTCCCTGCCTAAACTGACTTTAAACTATGATTAATACAAAGAAAGAAAAAGCTATGACTTCTGAAAAACATCAAATACTTGTAATATATGTGACATATATTTGGGTATGGTACATTTTTTCATCCTCACACACACCAACCAACAACATACACTTCTACAATCAAGCAGGGCCCCTCACACACCACACACAACACACCAACCACACACACACACACACACCCACAACCACACACACACACACAACACACAAACACACACACCACACACACAAACACATATTGTATATATTATATATTATATATATATATATATATATTATATATATAATATATATATATATTTAATATATATATATTATATTATCACTATATAATATAGTAATATCATAATATATCATATATATAAATAATCTAAAATATTTTTAAATTGAAATGAGATTTTTAATTAAGTAGTTTTATTATTTTACTATACAATATTATTGATATAGAGTTATTTTTCACAGTTTCGCGCTGTTTTGATTTTTGTAAACATAATTAATAATAACAATACAGTAAGTTTATGGAAGCTTTACCTTTTGTACATTTAAAACAAGACGTTTGTCCTATTTAAAATTTTTATTAAATTTAAATTTTAACTTTATTAATATTCTACTCTTGTCACTGAGGCGAATAGTTCTAACACCTTGGCAAACTCTAAAGAAAAATTTCATTTCTGTTGATTCCAATTTGTTTGGTTTTGTTAACATATTTGATGGTATCTAGATGATTTAATTATTCCTTTATTTTCAAAACCCAATGTTTATGTGACTTTTCGCGTGCTGTTATTGTATCAAAATATAGCGTGGATCGATAGCTTAAAAATTATCTGACAAATCTTCTTTTAGACTAAAGGCTCCACATCAGTTGTTATAAAATGCAGCTATTAACGTCACGAAATAGACCACGATATTGGTGAGAGGTGATGTTTACACGATAACTTCTTGCCATATTCTTAAAAATACGCTTCAGCAAGAAAACCCGAATCGCCTGGAATATGAAAGAGATCCATTTACGAGAAGTAACATCGACGCAAGGTAACTTGGCGTCAGACACGCACGTCACTGCATCACCACGGTTACATCTGGTTGCTAATTGACTGTGAAAAGGATGCATTTGCGTGCACTTGTCCAAATGATGGATAGACAGCAGTGTTTTGCTGCATTCAACTGTGAGCTTTCCTGATTGGTGGAAGGCTACCTCTCAAACAGGCAGAAAATTTCAAGCAGCAAAAACAATCGTTCTTAAAAACAGTAAAAAAAAAAAACTATCTCTTAAAGCCTTAGGCTTAACACCGTGACAAGCAATAAGGCTAAACACTTGATGTGGTCAATATATTATTATATATATATATTATATCAATATATTATATATTTATATAATACTAATATAATATATATATATATATTATATATATATATATATATTTATACTATATTAGTATCCCTTAGTCTGAACATAAACACATTAATTTGATCGTAGACAATCTCTATCACAACGGATACTAGGTTGCCTCTAAGAAGCTGGAGGAAGCTCTGTTCAGGTTACCAGAATTTAATTTCGTTCTACTATGTTGGCCAGGTAGAACAAGGTCTTATTCCTCCCTTGTGTAAAGTAATTTCTCAATTGTGGGCGTGCTCCGGTTTCCACACTTCCTTTGTTTCTAGATTTTCAAGACTCCTTGATTTTCCGTATCTCTTTGTCGTGACGTTATTTCACTTTCTTTCAAACAGGTGCTTACACAACAACAGGTGCTCGAGAAGCCTGAAGACTCTCGCATTCCCCCAATACTGCGTCGCCACAGTAGCACAAGGGGTGCCCTCCTACAGCCCACGAATTTTGTGTAAAATGGTGGAATCCTCAGGCTTGCTCGTTGCGATGGCCTCCTTACCAACCCACACTGGTCTGCTGAACTCCCTCCAATCATCAGCTTGTCTGCTACGATTTTATTCTCTATATAAAGTCACTTCTGCTCTCATCTGAGAACATTACGTATAGGCTTGGATTTGGGTAGAGTTATATTTCTCTTATTATTGTTTCTGCAACCTCCTTGAAAAGGGGGGGGGGGGCCTTTTTCTGGAATCTGATAGAGTTGGTAATCATAATAAATAACACAAATATATATATTTTAATATATATAATATATATATATTATATATAGTATATATATTATATATATATATATAATATATATATCAAAAAAACCCCTTAAAGTTAATTTCACACTGCTCTAGGATGCTTATGAACCCGGGCCTAGCAGATGTCCGCGTAAGTCTTTAGACAACCACGCCACGACTGGACAAAAAGTAATGTAAAGCGCCGAGAATTGTTCCTTAAGATGCAATGGGGAATAAAATCCCCACCCAACAGGGAACCGACAAGACTCACCCGTCACACACCTCGGCGCGCTAGCGTCAAAGATGGGCACCGCGCGCATGAAATACTTTACAACCGGCGAATATATTGTATGTAAGAGACAATGCTAACAAGTTCAACGCGATGTGATAGGTATTCAAAAAAACCCTTAAGTAATTTCACACTGCTAGGATGTGAACCCCGGGCCCTAGCAGATGTCCGCGTAAGTCTTTGGACAACCACGCCACGATGGACTAAAAGTAAGCGCGAGAATTGTTCTGTGGTGAATATATCACCCACCCAACAGAAACCACACGCACTCTACCCGGCCACCACTCGGGACGTAGCGTCAAGAGGGCACCGCCGCAGCATGAATACTTTAAACCGGGGAATATATTGTATGTAAGACAACTGCTACACAAGCTTCAACGCAGATGGGATAGGTATTCAAAAATTAACCCCGTTAAGTAATTTCACATGCTAGTATGTGAACCCGGCCCTAGCAGATGCCGCGTAAGTCTTTGCACCACGCCACGAGGATAAATGATAAACGCCCGAGAAATTGTTCCTGTGGTGAAATAAAATTCCCCAACTAAACAGGAACCACGGTTGTAAGATTTCATGCTGCGCTTGCCCTCTTGCGGCTAGCGCCCGAGTGTGACGGGTAAGTGCGTTGATCGGTTCCTGTTGGGTGGGTGATTTATTCACCACAGGGAACAATTCTCGCGCTTTACTTTTAGTCCATCGTGGCGTGATCGTCAAACACTTACGCGGACATCTGCTTAGGGCCCGGTTTCACATCCTAGATGGAAATTAACTTAAGGGGTTATTTTTGAAATACCTATCACACTGCGTTGAACTTGTTAGCAGTTGTCTTACATACATATATTCCCCGGTTGTAAAGATATTTCATCGTTGCGCGGTGCGCCTCTTGACCTACGCCCGACGTGTGCGGCAACGGGTAGAGGCGTTGTTGGTTCTGTTGGGTGGGTGATTATTCACCAAGGAACAATTGCTCGCGCTTTACTTTTAGTCCATCGTGGCAGTGGTGTCAAAGACTTACGCGACATCTGCTGCGGCCCGGGGTTTTCACATCTCACAGCAGGTGAAGATTACTTTTAAGAGGGTATTTTTGAATCCTATACACTGCGTGGAACTTGTTAGCAGTTTTGTCTTACAATATAGTATATATATATATATATATATATATATATATATTTATATATATATATAATATATTAATCATATATATAAACCAATACATTTTCTAAACTTAAAAGTTTACAAGTAATAACGAAACTTTTGTAAAACGAGAATAATAGATTTTTTATTTTAAGGCGAAGATAGCTTTGAAATTATAAAAGGAAAAAAAATTCTTGAAAAAGATATTATATAATGAATATTTTTTGCTTAAATACCTAAATTTCTCCATTAAAAGGTCTTTCAAATATTTTATTATGGAAGCTTCATCAAAAAGTTTTATTGAAAAGTTTCTTCTTAAAAACCTTATTTTAGGAAAATTGAAAAAATATAAATTTTAAAAATGGAAATTTAAATTTATTTTTTTTTTTTTCAATGCTTTTGTTAGTTTTTTTTTATTTTATTTCCAAAAAATTATAATAATAAAAATAATAATAATAATAAAACTTGATTTTATAAGTTACTACTATTTTAGTGAAATACGATGTTTATAAAAGTGGAAACAAATATTTTTTGAATGTTTCCCTTGAAGATATATATATATATATATATATTTATATATATTATATAGTATATTATATATATATATATATATATATATATGATATATTATATATATATATTATATATATTATATATATATAATATATTTATATATATTATATATAATTAGATAATATTATATATATATAATAATATCTATATAGTATATACTATATATATATACTATTATATATATATATATATATATATAATATATATACTGATATATATATATATATAAAGAACTGCGCGTGGGTAGGGAGGTTGACTCCGCCAACGTCTCATGCGAGGAGGAGCTGGATATCATCATTCGGAACAGTCTGAGTTTTATCTTCCTGGGGCAAGAATTAAAAATCGTCCTGCGAACACTTGGTGGCGACAGGCTTGCATAGCCGGTCTAAAGTTCGATTATCTTGTCGTCTCCCGTTGTTACCCACTGAGAAAGTGGTTAGGCCGTTAAAAGTAGTCATGTATTATATATATAATATATATTATATATATAATATATATATAATATATATATTTATATATTTTAATATATATATATAGTATATATATATATGTTGCGAGCGTTTTTACCTGAGCATGCCTTCAAAGCATTTATTTCACATACAGGTTATTAGGCAATTAATAAAGGTAAATAGCGACTTTTTTTTATTGTTATTAACTCACAAAATGTTAGTGAAAGAAGGAAAAGCCTTCTAAGATGTACATACTCAAGGAAAAAAAGTCCTTTAATAGCAACTGCAAATAATTAAAATGGAATTAAAATGAATAAACTTAATGCCTCCGAACCTTTAAAGCAATTTCATTTTTCGTTGAAAATGTTTCTGTCTAGCTTACCAATGAGCAATCCAAACTTGGCTAAAAAGGCGGGAAATTTGAAAGAAAAAAAATAGACAATATAAATAGAGCAATTAGGCGGACATTATTGTAGAGAGAAAAATTTGAAAATAAGATAGGCTTAATATCGAGGACTAGAGGTAATGTTGATTATCATATTTAAGATTTTAAAATAAGATGATTGCTTTATCTACTTTTTTTTACATTCTTGGTTTCTGAAAATGTAGAGTAGATGACACTTTCTTATCAAAATAATTTCAATATGTATAATTTATAAACCTTATTTTTAGTTTAAATTCCAAATTTAAAAAAAAAAAAAATTCTAAAACGATAAAGAGAAATTGTTTTTAGACTTTATATTTATCTTTTTAGATATTTTAGTCAATTTTAGTATTAATATATTATATATATATTATATATATATAATGATACTATATATAATATATAATATTATAGTATAATATTATATATATATTATATATAAATATATATATATATATATATTATATATATATATATATATATATATATATAATATATAATTATAGTATATATATATATGTATATATTATATATAATTATATATTTACTATATATTATGATACATTTATATTATATATATAATAAGAGAAATATATATATATAATATATATAATTTCGTTGTTTTATTTTAGTGAATACGATGTTTATAAAGTGGAAACTATACACATTATAAATGCAATAAGGTAAAATTATATATATATGATATATATATATATATATATTATTAGTATATTTACTATATATATATATATGATATACTATATATATAAT
>JABUQX010083751.1:0-12500 GCA_015478945.1 Trachelipus rathkii | reverse complement strand
AATGTTTGTGTACTGAGTATTAGTTAAGGTTAAATGTAAATATTTTTGTTTGGCTTTATGATACGATTTGTTTACGATATTCTGAGGGTAATTTAATTTGTAAAATATATTTTTTAGTGTTTTAATTTTGGTTTGCAGGTATTGGGGGCTACAGAGATTGAAAGCTCGAAGGAAAAGGTTACTAAGTACTGCTGTTTTTGTGGAAGTGTCGTGAGCCGAAAACCAGTGTATATATGAAGGGTTGGAGGTTGGCTTTCGATAAATGTTAAAAGAAGGCAGGTTGTCTTTTGTCCATGAGATATGTAAATCCAAAAAGTTTATTGTATTGTTGTTTGCTGTTTCCATTATAAATTTTATATCTGTATGTATATTATTAATAAAGTTAAAAATTGTGTTTAGAATTATGTTTTTTGGTATAAATGAAAAATCATCGTCAACGTAACGGTACCAGCCTATGGAGGGAAATTGAGGGAATATGTGGTAAGTTTCTATTAATTCCATAAAGATGTTACTAAAAACTGGGGAAAGTGATGAACCCATGCATAATCTGGAGGTTTGTTTATAAAATTTGTCTTGAAAGTTGAAAAAGGAATGATCAAGTGTGAGGTAAACTAGTTGTTTTATGATGGAGAAAGGATGTTGTAGGGTGATATTATGACGTGTTAGATGATTTTCAAGTAAATCTATGGTGAATTTTACAGGAACTTTGGTGAAAAGGGATGTTACA
The DNA here is from genome assembly GCA_015478945.1 of Trachelipus rathkii. Lineage (NCBI taxonomy): Eukaryota > Metazoa > Arthropoda > Malacostraca > Isopoda > Trachelipodidae > Trachelipus > Trachelipus rathkii. The sequence goes on along the minus strand of JABUQX010083751.1, from coordinate 11,773 downwards.
TCAAAACTGACTACATTATAGTTCGAAAAGTTTTTGTTGTGAATTAAATGAATGAAGTGTTCTGAGTTTTTTATGTGTGAAGGTGAAATATTTCCAATGAGGGGTTGTAATTGTGATGAAAGCCATTTTGAGAGTTTCTGTGTGATGCAATTAATGTTGGAGATTATGGGACGTAGAGGTATGTTTTCTTTGTGGATTTTGGGTATTGCGTAAAACTTTGAAAGTATAGGGAGGTAAGCCTTGAATTTATTTATTAAATCTTTTTCGTTGGGTAAGATATTGGAGAGAGATTTATTGAATGATGCCTGGGAATTTTTAAAGGGGTTTTTATTTACGGAGGTGTATGTGTTGGTATCGTTAAGCAAATCGTAACATTTGGTGAGGTAATCATTAGTATTTAAAATAACTATGTTATTCCCTTTGTCTGAACGAGAGATTGTTATGTTTTGATTTTGTTTCAATTTGAAAAGAGCAATGTAAAATCTTTTGGGTAGGGTAATGTTTTTAAGAAAATCCTTCTGTAATTTAAGTAAGATACCAAACAATATGTCATTATTAATGTTCTGGTTTTGATTGTGTTTCTTCCAGGAATTAAATTTTTTGGTTAAATGTAATATGGATCGGTATTGGGAAGGGCAAAACTTAGGCCATAGCCTAAAACTGTCAGTTCGTTCTGGGTTAAATTGTAGTTCGAGTGGTTTTTGATGATATCCAGGTTTGATTTTTTATACCAAATACTGTTTTTGAATAAATTGTCCAGTTTTATTTTTAGATGAGAGTTTCTTAAGTTTACTTTTCTGTCTCTAATGATGTAAGCGTATTCTTGTAGTTTGGAAAACAGGTTAAGATCCTCAAAATTGTTGGCGAAATATTGCTGAAGGTGTTTAAAATTATAGTAGTTTTGTCTAAATTTTCTCTTGACATCCAACTTTATTCCCTGAATACGATTCAATAACAACTGTTTGTAAATCACTGGGAAAGGTTCTGTTTTGTTTACAAAGACGTAATTGGGGATTAAGGTTCTCGGGATAATACACTCGTCTAGGCAATTTTGAAGAAATTTCAGGTTGCATTTGGTAAGATTTGCTGAAGTTAATGAGTCCATGTATTTGTAGAATAGCTTCTTTGCGAAATAATTTAAGTTCAAAAATAGTAAAACCTCTTGTTGTAATACGGGGTTCATATCGTATGGATAAAATAACTACAAACTTCACGTAGTGCAAATTTATACAGAATTCACTTCCCCCTTGAGGTTATAAAATGAAGAATAGAAGCTAAATAATTTTAATTGTAAATTCACATGGAAATAAAGAAAAAAACAACACTACACAGATAGTGGTTAAACGTCGAGCTTTCGTGCTCGTACTCGAGACACTTCGTCGGGACAACTGAATTATACAAAATTTAATTATTACAATTTTAGCTACTTTTTAAATTTGGCTCCTTGGTGACTATTTTCTTTGGGTGGATAGAAAACTTTTACCAATGTTATACTTTTTTGAGAATTTTGCCGAAGGACGATGATTCTTTGAGGTACATATTGATTGTTTCGTCTAGCTGAATTTCACCTTGTTGCTGATTAAAGTTGTTACTGTTCTTGATGATGAAGGATTCTAAATTTTTCTATTTTCCTGTGTTTTGAATCGTGTTTTTTATGATAGTGGGATTATTTATATTAATTGTGTGATTGTTAATTTGTCTATGCTTTATTACGGAGGAGGATTTTTTATCGTCCTTTAAATCGCTTTTGTGTTGTTTTAATCTAATGTCAAAATTATTGGTTTCACCTATGTATTTTTTTGGGCAATTTTTACAGAAAATAGTATAAATGCCTGATTCAATGTTTTGGTTGTTATTATTAGTAGGTTTAAGTGACTGTTTAAGGGTTATGTTATTAGATTTAACTATTTTTACGCAATCAGGGATATAGTTACAAATATATTATTGGGTATGTTAGGTATGGGTAAAATGTTTGTGTACTGAGTATTAGTTAAGGTTAAATGTAAATATTTTTGTTTGGCTTTATGATACGATTTGTTTACGATATTCTGGGGGTAATTTAATTTGTAAAATATATTTTTTAGTGTTTTAATTTTGGTTTGCAGGTATTGGGGGCTACAGAGATTGAAAGCTCGAAGGAAAAGGTTACTAAGTACTGCTGTTTTTGTGGAAGTGTCGTGAGCCGAAAACCAGTGTATATATGAAGGGTTGGAGGTTGGCTTTCGATAAATGTTAAAAGAAGGCAGGTTGTCTTTTGTCCATGAGATATGTAAATCCAAAAAGTTTATTGTATTGTTGTTTGCTGTTTCCATTGTAAATTTTATATCTGTATGTATATTATTAATAAAGTTAAAAATTGTGTTTATATTTATGTCCTTTGGTATAAATGAAAAAACATCGTCAACGTAACGGTACCAGCCTATGGAGGGAAATTGTGGGAATATGTGGTAAGTTTCTATTAATTCCATAAAGATGTTACTAAAAACTGGGGAAAGTGATGAACCCATGCATAATCCGGAGGTTTGTTTATAAAATTTGTCTTGAAAGTTGAAAAAGGAATGATCAAGTGTGAGGTAAACTAGTTGTTTTATGATGGAGAAAGGATGTTGTAGGGTGATATTATGACGTGTTAGATGATTTTCAAGTAAATCTATGGTGAATTTTACAGGAACTTTGGTGAAAAGGGATGTTACATCAAAACTGACTACATTATAGTTCGAAAAGTTTTTGTTGTGAATTAAATGAATGAAGTGTTCTGAGTTTTTTATGTGTGAAGTGAATATTCCACATATATATAATATATATATATTATATATATTATATATATCATATATATATAATAATTATATATATATCTATATATATATATATATATAATATATATATATATAATTATATATATATATATATATATATATACTATTTCCAATATATATATGTTATATATATCTATATATATACTCTATTATATTATACTATATATATATATATATTATTATATATATATATATATTATTTATATATATATATCTTATATATAAGTAATATATTTGGGTTTTTTACCACAGATTGATTAATATATATATACTATATATTATATATATATTAATTATATAATATATATATATATTATATATATATAAATAATATATAGTATATATATATATAATATATTATATGTATATATATATATATATATATATATATATATATATATATATATATATATATATATATATATATATATATATATATATTATATATATTATATATATATATATATAAAACATATTATTATTATATTCTCTTTTATATATATATGTAAAATATATATATATATATATTTTACATACACAACACTAATATATATATATATATATATATATATATATATATATATATATATATAGCTACCAAGCTGAAACGTAGCATTAGCATCGACTCTGCAGGCGTCGAGGCTTTCATGGATTCTACTAAAGTCTTGGACGAAATAGACCTTCTTATGGGTGGACAGGTTGGTCAAAATATTTCAGAAGGGAGGCAGAATTATTTAGGGTAGGACCTTAAATTAGCAATGGACTGCTGGAAGCGAACTAACACCAGCAGTCCTCTCACCAAGTACATCTTTCACTTTCAGCATAGGCAGAATTTGTTGTACTTGTTCATAAAATATAATACACCTCTCCTTAGTTCTGCTGCTGTAGAGCGAATATTCATTATTTTTGGAGATATTTTGAGGGCAAAGGGGTCAGCCTTAACTGCTTTTAATTTTGAGCAGCTAATCTTTTTGAAAGGTAATATGGATCTCTTGTCCTTGTCAGAACGGACAAATAGTTCAAAAAGACCAAATGTCCGAACGGACAAAAGGTCAAAAAGACCAAATGTCGAACGGACAATAGTCAAAAAGACGAAATGTCCGACGGACAAATAGTACAAAAGACCAAATGTACGAACGACAAATAGCTTCAAAATGACCAAATGGCTCGAACGGGACAATAGTTCAAAGACGTAATGTCCGAACGGACAAATAGTTCAAAAAAACCAAATGTCCGAACGGACAAATAGTTCAAAAAGACCAAATGTCCGAACGGACAAATAGTTCAAAAAGACCAAATGTCCGAACGGACAAATAGTTCAAAAAGACCAAATGTCCGAACGGACAAATAGTTCAAAAAGACAAATGTCCGAACGGACAAATAGTTCAACAAACCACTGTCGAACGGACAAATAGTTCAAAAAGACCAAATGTCCAAAAGGACAAATAGTTCAAAAAGACCAAATTTCCGAACGGACAAACAGTTCAAAAAGACCAAATTTCCGAACGGACAAATAGTTCATAAAGACCAAATACCCGAACGGACAAATAGTTCAAAAAGACCAAATGTCCGAACGGACAAATAGTTCAAAAATACGAAGTATGTATAAATGGAACAAACCTACTCAAAGACCAAATGTCGAAACGGACTTATAGTTCAAAAAGACGGAATGTCCCCGAACGGAAAAAAGTTCAAAAAGACCAAATGTCCGAACGGACAAACAGTTCAAAAAGACCAAATTTCCGAACGGACAAATAGTTTAAAAAGACGAAATGTCCGAACGGACAAATAGTTCAAAAAGACCAAATGTTCGAACGACAATAGTTCAAAAAGACAAATGTCGAACGGACAAATAGTTAAAAAGACCAAATGTCCGAACGGACAATTAGTTCAAAAAGAACAAATGTCCGAAGGTACAAATAGTTCAAAAAGACCAAATGTCCGAACGGACAAATAGTTAAAAAAGACGAAATGTCAAGAGGGACAAATAGAAAAAGACGAAATGTTTGAACGGACAAATAGTTCAAAAAAGACGAAATGTCCGACCGGACAAATAGTTCAAAAATGTAATGTCCGAACGGACAAATACGTTCCAAAAGAACGCAATGTCGCACGGACAAATAGTTCAAAAGAAAATGTCGAACGGACAAATAGTTAAAAAGCCCAAATGTCCGAACGGACAAACAGCTCAAAAGACCAAAATGTCCGAACGACAAATAGTCCAAAAAGACCAAATGTCCGAACGGAAACAAATAGTTCAAAAGACAAATGTGTCCGAACGGACAAATAGTTGAAAAAGACCAAATGTCCGAACGGAAAAATAGTTCAAAGAAAGACCAAATGTCCCGAACGGACAAACAGTTCAAAAAAGACCAAATGTCCGACAAACAAATAGTTCAAAAAGAACCAAATGTCCGAACGGAACAAATAGTTCAAAAAGAACCAAATGTCCGAAGGACACATAGTTCAAAAAGACCAAAAATTCGAACGGACAAATAGTTCAAAAAGAACCAAATGTCCAAACGGACAAATAGTTCAAAAAGGACCAAACTGTCTGCACGGACAGTAGTTTTTCCCAAAAAAAAAGAGCAAATGGTCCGAACGACAGTAGTTTAAAAAAGAACAATTTCCGACCTACAAATAAGTTCAAAGAAAGACAAATGTCGAACGGACAAATTAGTTCAAAAAGACCAAATGTCGGAACGGACAAAAGTTCAAAAAGACCAATTGTCCGAACGGACAAATAATTAAAAAGACCAAATTTCCAACGGACGAAAATGCTGTCAAAAAGACCAAATGTCGAAGAACAAATAGTTCAAAAAGACCAAATGTCGAACGGACAAATAGTTCAAAAAGAACAAATGTCCGACACGGACACGTTCAAAAAGATCCACATGTACGAAACGGACTAGTTCAAGAAAGACAATGTCAAACGGACAAATAGTTCAAAAAACAAATTTCCGAACGGACAAATAGTTCAAAAAGACCAAATGTCCGAACGGACAAATAATTCAAAAAGACCAAATTTCCGAACGGACAAATAGTTCAAAAAGACCAAATGTCGGAACGGGACAAATGTTCACAAGACCAAAATGTCCGAACGCGACAATAGTTTTCAAAAATACAAAAATGTCGAACGGTACAATAATTCTAAAAGACCAAATGTCCAACGGACAAAATAGTTCAAAAAGACGAAATGTCCGAACGGACAATAGTCAAAAAGAACAAATGTCCGAACGGAAAATAGTTCAAAAGACCAAAATGTCGAACCGCAAATAGTTTTAAAAAGACCAAATGTCCGAACGGACAATTAGTTCAAAAAGAACAAATGTCAGAACGGAAAAAAGTTCAAAAAGACCAATGTCCGAAGGGACAATAGTTCAAAAAGACCAAATGTCGAACGGACAAATAGTTCAAAAAAACCAAATGTCCAAACGGACAAATAGTTCAAAAGACCAAAAATGTCCGAACGGTAGTCAAATAGGCTTTCAATAAAGACCGAATGTCGACGGACAAATAGTTTCAAAAGACCGAATGTCCGAACGGGACAAATAGTTCAAAAGACAAATGTTCGAACTCACAAATAGTTTTCAAAAAGAACCAAATGTCCGAACGGACAAATAATGGTTCAAAAAGACAAAATGTCCGAAAAGGGGACTAAAATAGTCAAAAAGACAAATGTCGAACGGACAAATGTTAAAAAGACCAAATGTCCGACCTGACAAATGTTTAGAAAGACCAAATGTCCGAACGGACACATAGTTCAAAAAGACCAAATGTCCGAACGGACAATAGTCAAAAGACCAAATGTCCGAACGGCAAATAGTTCAAAAAAGACCAAATGTCCGAAACGGACAAATAGTTCAAAAGACCAAATGTCCGAACGGGACAAATTGTTTCAAAAAGACCAAATGGCTCGAACGGACAAATAGTTTCAAAGGGTCAATGTCCGTAACGGATACAAATAGTTTCAAAAAGAACCAAATTTTCCGAACGACAATAGTTCAAAAAGACCAACTGTCCGAACGGCACAAATAGTTCAAAAAGACAAATGTTGAACGGACAAATAGTTCAAAAAGACCAAATGTCCGAATGGACAAATAGTTCAAAAAACCAAATGTCCGACGGACAAATAGTTTAAAAAGACCAAATGTCGAAACGGACTTATACTTCAAAAAGACCCAAATGTCCGAACGGAAAAATAGTTTAAAAAGACCAACCAAAATTGTTCGAACGGACAACTAGTTCAAAAAGACCAAATGCTCCGAACGCGACATAATAGTTCAAAAAGACCAATGTCCGAAGGGACAAATAGTTCAAAAAGACCAAAATGTCCGAACGACAAATAGTTCAAAAAGACCAAAATGTTCCGAACGGACAAATAGTTCAAAAAGACAAATGTCCGAAGGACAAATAGTTCAAAAAGACCAATGTCCGAACGGACAAATAGTTTTTCAAAAACAGACCAAATGTCCAAACGGACAAATAGTTCAAAAGAACCAAATGTCCGAACGGACAAGTAGTTCAAAAGACCAAAATGTCCGAACGGACAATTAGTTCAAAAAGACCAAATTGTCCGACCGGACAAATTTTCAAAAAAGACCAAATGTCCGAACGGACAAATAGATCAAAAAGACCAAATGTCGACCGGACAAATGTTCAAAAAAGACTAAATGTCCGAACGGAAAACAAATAGTTCAAAAAAGACCAAATGTCTGAAAGGACAAATAGTTTCGAAAGACCGAAAACTGTCGAACGAACATAGTTCAAATAAGACCAAAATGTCCGAACGGACCAACATAGTTCAAAAAAAGACCAAATCTCCGAACGGACAAATAGTTCACAAGACAAATGTCCGAACGGACAAATAGTTCAAAAAAGACAAATGTTTGAACGGACAAATGTTCAAAAAAGAACCATACTGTCCGAAAGACAATAGTTTCAAAAAGACCAATGTTCGAGCGCGGACAATAGTTAAAAAGACAAAATGGTCCGCACGGCAATACTCAAAAAGACAAATGTCCGAACCGGACAAATAGTTCAAAAAGACCAATGTTCGAACGGACAAAAGTTCAAAAAAGACTAAATGTCGAACGGACAAATAGTTTTCAGAAAAGACAATGTCCGACACGGAACAAATAGTTCAAAAAGACCAAATGTCCGACGGACAATAGTTCAAAAGCACAAATGTCGACCGGACAAAATGTTCAAAAGACCAATGTCCGAACGGACAAATAGTTCAAACAGACCAAATGTCCCGAACGGACAAGTAGTTCAAAAAGACCCAAATTTCCGAACCTACAAATAGTTTCAAAACGAACCAAAATGTCCCGAACGGGACAAATTGTTTCAAAAGACAAATGTTCGGAACGGTCAAATATTTCAAAAAAGACAAATGTCCGACGGACAGAAATTCAAAGACCGCAAATTTACCGAACGGACAAATATCTCAAAAAGACCAAATGTCGAACGGACAAAATAGTTCCAAAAAGACCAATGCGGAACGGATAAAATAGTTCAACAGACCAAATGTTCGAACGGAAAAATAGTTCAAAAACAACAAATGTCCGAACAGAAAAACAGTTCAAAAAGACCAAATGTCCGAACGGACAAATAGTTCAACAAGACAAATGTCGGAACGGACAAATAAGTTCAAAAAGACCAAATGTCCGAAGGACAACAGTTCAAAAAGAACCAAATGGTACGAACGGACATAGTTTCAAAAAGACCAAATGTCCAAACGGACAAATAGTTCAAAAGACGAAAATGTCGACGGACAAATAGTTAAAAAAAAACAAATCTCCGAACGGACAAATAATTCAAAAAGACCATTTCCGAACGGGAAAATGCTCAAAACACCACAATGTCCGACGGAACAAATAGTTAAAAAAGACAAATGTCGAACGGACAAATAGTTCAAAAAGACCAAATGTCGAACGGACAATATTCAAAAATAACAAAATGTCGAACGGACAAATAGTTCTAAAAGAACAAATGTCCCAACGGACAAATAGTCAAAAAGACGACAATGTCCGAGGACAAATAGTTAAAAACAAATCTCCGAGGACAAATAGTTCAAGAAGACCAAATGTCCGACCGACAATAGTTCAAAAAGACCAAAATGTCCGAAAGGACATATTAGTTCAAAAAGCCAAATGGGTCGACAAGGACCATAAGGTTCAAAAAGACCAGCAAATGTTTCCGAAGGACAAATAGTTCAAAAAGACCAAGATGTCCGAACGGACAAACATTCAAAAAGACCAAATGTCCGAACGGAAAAATGTTTAAAAAGACCAAATGTCTGAACGATACAAATAGTTCAAAAAGACCAATGTCCGAACGGACAATAAGTTCAAAAAGACAAATGTCCGAAACGGACAAATAGTTCAAAAAAGAATCAAATGTCCCGAACGGCAATAGTTAAAAGATAATGTCGACGGACAATTAGTGTCAAAAGAACCAAATGTCCGACGGAAAAATAGTTCAAAAAGACCAAATTTCCCGAACGGACAAATGTTCAAAAAGACCAAATTGTCCGAAAGTACAAATAGTTCAAAAAGACAAATGTCCGAACGGACAATAGTCAAAAAGACGAAATTGTCCGAACGGACAAATAGTTAAAAAGACCAAATGTCGGAACGGACAAATAGTTCAAAAAGACCAATGTCCGAACGGACAAATAGTTCAAAAAAGACGAAATGTCCAACGGGACAAACGTTCAAAAAGACCAAAATGTCCGAACGACATAGTTCAAAAAGACCAAATGTCCGAACAGACAAATAGTTCAAAATAAAAAATGTCCGAACGACAAAATAAATTCTAAAAGACCCAAATGTCCCAAACGGAGCAAATAGTTCAAAACGGACCAATGTCCGTTCGGCAAAATAGTTGAAAAAACAAATGGTCGAACGGACAAATAGTTTAAAAAGACAAATGTCCGAACCGACAAATGTTCAAAAAAGACCAAATGTCGAAAGGACAATTATAGTTTCATAAAAGACCAATGTCCGAAAGGAAAAATAATAGTTTCAAAAGAACCAAATGTCCGAAAGGACCAAATAGTTCAAAAACACAAAATGTCCGAAAGGAAACACGTTCAACAAAGACCAAATGTCCGAATGGAAAATAGTTCAAAAAGACCAAATGTCTGAAAGGACAAATAGTTCAAAAAGACCGAAATGTCCGAACATGGACAAATAAGTTCAAAAAGACCAAAATGTTCCGAACGGACAAATAGTTTCAAAAAGATCAAATGTCCCGAACGGACAATAGTTTTCAAAAGAAACTAATGTCGAAAGGGAACAAAATGTTCAAAAAACCAAAGGTCCGAACGGACAAATAGTTCAAAAGACCAATTTTCGAACGGACAAATAGTTCAAAAAAGACCAAATGTCCGACGAGGACAAATATTTCAAAAAGACCAAATGTCCGAAAGGACAAAAAGTTCAAAAAGACCAATGCCGAAACGGACCAATAGTTTCAAAAAGACCAATGTCCGAAGGGACAAATAGTTCAAAAAGAAACAAATTGTCCGAACGAAAAATAGTTTTAAAAAGACCAAATGTCCGAACGACAAATAGTTTCAAAAGAACAAATGTTCAGAAACGGAAAAGTTCAAAAAGCGAATGTCCGAACGGACAAAATAGTTCAAAAAGAACCAAATGTCCGAACGGACAAATAGTTCAAAAAAACCAAATGTCCAAACGGGAAATGTTCAAAAAGACCAAATGTCCGAAAGGACAAATATTTCAAAAAGAGTGTGAACGGACAAATAGTTCAAAAGACCAAATGTCCGACGGACAAATAGTTCAAAAAGAACCAAATGATCCGCAACTCAACAAATAGTTCAAAAAGAGGGCAAATGTCCGAACGCACAAAATAGTTCAAAAAGACCAAATGTCCGAAAGGACTTATAGTAAAAAGACCAAATGTCGGAACGGACAAATAGTTCAAAAGACCAAATGTCCGAACTTACAAATAGTTCAAAGACCAAATGTTTCCGAACGGACAAAATAGTTCAAAAAGACAAATGTCCGAACGGACAACAAGTTCAAAAAGCAATGCTCCGAAACGGACAAATAGTTCAACAAAAGACCAAAATGTCCGAACGACAAATAGTTCAAAAAGAACCAATCTGTCCGAAACGGAACAAATAGTTAAAAAGACCAAATGTCCGAACGGACAAATAGTTCAAAAGGTCAAATGTCGAACGGACAATAGTCAAACAAGAACCAAATTTCCGAACGACAATAGTTCAAAAAGACCAAATGTCGAACGGACAAATAGTTCAAAAAGACAAATGTCTCCGAACGGAACAAATACGTTCAAAAAGACCACAAATGTCCCGACACGGTCAAATAGTTCAAAAAGAACCAAATATCGTCCAAACGGAACAATATGGTCAAAAAGACAAATTCCGAACGGACAAGTGATTTCAAAAGACCAAATGTCCGAACGGACAAGTAGTCATCAAAAAAACCAAATTTCCGAACGGACAAGTTCAAAAAGACCACATGTCCGAACGGACAAATAGTTCAAAGACCAAATGTCCGAAAGGAACAAATAGTTCAAAAGAACTAAATGTCGAAGGACAATAGTTCAAAAGACCAACTGTCGAACAGACAAAATAGTTTTCAAAAAGACCAATTCTCCGAACGGACAAATAGTTCAAAAACACCAAATGTCCGAACGGAACAAATAGTTCAAAAAGACCAAAGTTTGAACGGAACAAATAGTCAAAAAGAAACCAAATGTCGAACAGACAAATAGTCTAAAAAGACCACAATGTTCGAACCGACAAATAGTTCAAAAAAAGACCAAATGTTCCGAACGGACAAATACTTTCAAAAGACCAAATGTCCCGACGGACAAATATGTTCAAAAAGAACAAAATGTTCGAACGGACAATAGTTACAAAGATAATATGTCCGAAACGGAACAAATAGTTCAAAAAAGAC
>JABUQX010083750.1:35000-60000 GCA_015478945.1 Trachelipus rathkii | reverse complement strand
TAACACATAAAAATTAGAGAGAGACACACACACACACACACACACACACACACACACACACACACACACACACACACACACACACACACACACACTTTATATCTCGTACTTGACATTTCGTTTTCCGGATTGTCCTTCTGTTTCTCCATTTCAATAAGGTAATCGTCAATAAAATCTCGAGGATTGTTCGGATCTAAAGTTTCCTGATGTTCATCGATGTATTTCTGGATAAATTAAAGTAAAATGACATGGAAAATGAAAGCAATAATCGATGTAAAACAACAACAGAATATAAAAAAAAAAAAAAAAAATAATTTAAATAAAATGTTATTGATGTGAAGAAAAAAACAAATAATAAATTAAAATAAAATAAAAATAAAAATAAAATCGAGTGCAGCTGCTGCAGTAGCAAGTAAAATAAAATAAAAATAAAATAAAATGCAGCTGCTGTGGTAGTAAGTAGGTAAACTTTGTGAAGAAAAATTATGCTGGTCTTGCATCGTGAAATATATTATATACATATTACATACATACAGCAGCGATGATATATTATTATTATTATTATATGTTAGCAAGAAGAAGGTATATATAAGTTGTTACAGCGCCGGTTGTTATACATACATATACAAAGAGTTATACATATACATATACGCATGCTGGTTGCTGCTGCTGTTATGGAAGTTATTGAATAGCATATATATATATTATTATTACATATATTATATATATTATTATTATATTATTATTGTCTGTATATATATATATTATATAATATTGTTGTTATACATGCTATATATATGCTATTAGTTACTATTATTATATTATTACATTAGTTAAGTTACATATTGCTGAAAGGCTAAAGTTGTTGCTGGTTAAGGCTGTTATATATATATATATTATGGCGCTATATATATATGGTATTATGCCAGTTGTTGAGTTATATATATATATGCTGCTGCTGGCTGGCTATTGCCATATTATTGCTGCTGGTTGGCGAAGGCTGCTGCTGCCATATATGTTGTTGGCGCAAGATATAAGATATAGATATATGAGTTGATATATATAGAGTATTACTGGCTGTATATATATTAAGGCTATTGCTGGTATATATGTTATTATATTGGCTATATTGTATATACATATATGTTATTGTTGAAAGCATACATATTGTTGTTGCTGAGCTATGTTATATTGCTGGCTGGTTATTGCCATTATTACATATGGCGCTAAGATATACATAGTTATATTTATATTATATATGCCATATGTTATATGCATATGCAAGCATATATATTATATATATATATATTATATAAGGTATATCACTGGTTGTTATATATAAAAATATATATGTTATATATATATGTTAGCATATATATATATTAAGGTTATATATAAGAGAGAGCAGTATATGTATATGGTATATATATATATATAAGCGCTCCCTAGCCTGTGGAGTAGATCAATTTCGCCTAGTAAGTGAGAGGGGCCAGGTTCGAGACTGGTGGATGAGAGAATGTGAGCTATTTCATTAACTCTACAGCAGTAGATTAGTCCCACCTCAGACGTTAATGAGCACATTTGTAGCATGCTTGAAAGCTTCCCGGCATCCGCGATAGGCCTGGCCAGCCAGCGGATTTAGTCGTTAGGCCCGGAACCCAAGGACCTTTCTCGATGGGTCCCACTGACAGGTCGTGGTTTTCCTAGAAGACCATGACCTTCCTGAGACAAATAGAGATAGCAGCATAGTATATATATATATAGTTATATATATATATATATATATATATATATATGTGTAGATGTGTGTGTGTGAGTGTGTGTGTGTGTGTGTGTGTGTGTTGTTTCCCTTGGTGGGTAAGGGTTACAGACCTACAGAAAATGTATCATATCTGAAGGCAAAATAAAATCAAAACCAAGATCAAATTAAAGGCCAACATGACCTGATACATTGCACTTGAAGGTTTGCAAGTTATTGGAGGTAAAGAAAGAAGTGGAAGAAAGAGTATTCCAGATTCACCATCAAAATACATATAAGAATGAGTATAGTAGTTAAGTCCGGGGACCGTGCTGAAATGATATGGTAGTGAGGAAATGCAATTTGCACTAACTATTCTGAAAGGAGGAAGTATGCGACTAGGTAGTTCAGAAAAGTAGTTTCCATTGTTAGGAGAGTAGTACTCCATTAGGAAAGTAGTGCAACACTTTAAAGGTTAGAAAGAAATTGGAGAGAATCAATGAGAGTAGGAGAGTTGATAAGTGGAAAAATGCTAAACTTCACCCTTTGAAGAAGAGCTGTACATGTGAAACCTCGACAAATGATCGCTGCATACTCCAAACAAGGGCGAACAATGCCCCTAAACAGAGCAAGCAACTGATGCATTGTGAAAATGTTCTGAAGACTCGTTAGAACATCCAACCCGTTATAAACTTATTTGTGTGTTTTGTGTGTGTGTGTGTGTGTGTGTGTGTGTGTGTGTGTGTGTGTGTGTGTGTGTGTGTGTGTGTGTGAGAGAGAGAGAGAGAGAGAGAGAGAGAGAGAGAGAGAGAGAGAGAGAGAGAGAGAGAGAGAGAGAGATTGGATCAAGGGAAAAAGTAGCATGAATATTTAAACCTGAAAAAGGATTGAGTTGAGTGTTTCTGAAAAACATCTAATTGCTTGGGAGGTAATATCTAGTAGATATACTGGAGAGTTGAGCTTTTAAGGCACTGAAATAATTATGTTTACTTGCCAATCATGATATTCAGAAAAATTAAATTCTTAATAGAATTTAATTTTGGTCCCCTCCCAGTGTCAAAAATATATATTATATAATGTATGATATACCTTATATAATATATATGTTTATTTTATATATTTATATATTTTTTTTTGTTATTTTTGTTTTATTATTTTTATTATTATGGCCACTGGAAGTTGAAGATTTGAAATAATGACCTTTTCTTAATAATAAAAAAAAAAAAAATTAAAGTGAATGAAATTTATTTATTTATTCATTCTGTTATAAAATAACATTAATAATAATAAAAATTAAATATAAAAATAAATTTTTTAGTGAACAACTTAAAAAATTTATTTTTGATCCCATTTCACTTGATGGTTTGTTTACATATAAATGAATCCTCAAGCGAAAGCTCGAATCATGCTTAGCTCTGCAAATTGTGATGCAAGATTTTGACGAGGAATAAAAATTAGGATTGGCAGAGTGCCAGACCCTATATAATATCTAAAGGAGCAAGACTTGTGTTCTTTGCTCTGCCTATTTAGGCAATAAATACATTATTAAAGAATCATCAACCAGTTCAGTGGCCACTGATAATAAAAATAATAATACCTACAAAAAACTATATAATTTTTTATTTTTTTTTATGAGATAAAAACAAAGAAATATTTTGGCCTAGTACATACTACTCCATACAGTGAAGAAGGCCAAGTAGTATTATACAACAGGCCAGCCTAGAAGAGGGCCTTATCATTTCTCTATCATATATTCAGACAGAAGATAAAATTCAGTTTCCTACTTGGAAACTTCCAACAAAGGTGAGATCATTTTTTAAAGACTTGGGTTTTGTATGCTGACTAATCCAATCTTGGTCTCACATTCATTTGTATAAATGAATTAGAGGGTGAAAGGGGATCTAATTATTAAATATTAACCAATTTGCTTTAAACTATAACTATAGAGTGAATAAATGAATAAATTTGAATTTCATTTTTAATAATAATAATAATAATAAAAGTAATAAAAAGTAATAATAATAATAATAATAATAATAATAATAATAATAATAATAATAATAATAATAATAATAATAATAATAATAATAATAATAATAATAACAACAATAATAATAATAATATAGAAGAGTCTATAAAATCCTATCCTTTCAGAAAAGGATTGGCTCTGGATTTGACAATAAGCATTTTGGTGTAACAGAAAAGAAGGAAATCAGCAAGTTAGAGGAGAAGAGTTTCATTTCCACCTTATATAAAAATATCTCCCTTAAATTCAATGTAAATATTTATACATTTATAATTTTATATAGTAAATTTTAAAACTAAAACTTCTTTGAATTCTCCCCTTCTCTAAATTATTTTCTTCATTATATTTTTCATGCATAAATTTTCTGTTATGGCGCAGTGGACAGGATGGTCCTTTCACGCCAAGTAATTGCTGAGTTCCTTCTGTCTGGTATATGGTCTTAGAAAAATATATAGGGCCTATTACGGTATTAAAACTATAAACATTAATAATAAATAAAATAGGGTCTGATAAAAATATAAAAGCCTGTATAGAAAATATAGGCACAAAAATATATGTACCATATACTGTATATTCAGTATAAATAGGTATATAAATAAATTTGAGTTGAAGCCACATAGGCCTATCGAGACTTAAAAAAAAATAATATACTGTATATATAGTACCGTAACCTTTAATATTACTACCTATTAAGCATATAAAAATAAATAAATAAATAAATAAATTGATATACAATATTTAAAACATTTTACATAGATTATTTTTCAATATGGATGTAGTGGACCCAAATATAGAATTAAAATTTGTTGAAGAAATAATTAGTGACGGGGCAAGCCCAACCTCATTATTTCAACAAGTTTTATCTCTAGTCAAACAAAGAGGCACAAAAAGGGCCATTGTTACAAAATTGATAAATAAGATCACAGCTGATATAGATTTATACACTGATAATGAGTTAAAGGGTCTCATCTTAAATTTAAAAACAAAATTAAAAGAAGTTACAGAGTTGGACAATAAAATAATAAATGTTTACGCTGACTGTCAAGAATTCACATTTGAAAGCGCAGATAAAATTTGTGAAAAAAATGAGTACTATGCCTTTGGCATCTCATCTCTCATAAGTGAAATTGAAAATAAAATAAGTCCTATGCAGAATATTTCTTCTAATAATAATCATAATGAAACTGGTTTCTCTGGTTTAAAACGACCCGAACTCCAGCTCCCTGAATTTGATGGAAAGCCTGAAGACTTTGATAGGTTCATAAAAAACTTTGAAGAAATAATGGATAGAGAGAAATACAATAAATTTGCTAAACATTCTTGTCTAATGAAACAACTCAAAGGTCCAGCAAAAATTTTAATACAAAAAAGCCCTATGGCAGATATGGATTATGATATGGCCAAAAACTTATTAAAAAGTGCCTTCAGTAACAAGTCTTTACAACAATATTCAGTTATTGAAAAACTGATAAAATTAAAATTAACCAATGATTTTTATACTTGGATCAGTGATGCCAAATTAATAGAAAGTCAAGTAGATAGCTTAAAAATAACTAGTAAAGTGATTTGTCAATACTTTTTGTGGAATAGTTTGCCAGAAATATATCAAACCCAATATATAAACATTACAAATAATACGTATCCAAATTTAGATGAAATTTTAAATAATGCATTTGAAGTTCATAATAGAATTGGGAAGAGTGGGTTAGTAAATACAAAAACAAATGCAAATACATACACTACTAAAACTACATCACAAGTTGAGAAAAAAACAGTAGCTTTAGCTACTAATATTGATGTGAATCAAAAACAAAAAACAAATACTGAAACAACAAAAAGGGTGGGTTGTTCCATTTGTCAAACATTACAAACATCAGATTGTATGGACCATAAATTGTATAGTTGCCCAACTTTCAAAACACCTGAATCCAAATTGCAAAAAATCAAAGAATTGGGAGGTTGTATTAAATGTGGGTACTTAAATCATAAAATTGAAAACTGTAGGTTTAAATTTAATGCGAAATGTAGAAATTGTAATTCATGGCAGCACTCAGCATTTTTATGTATTAAAAAACAAAGTGGACCTAATCCAACTCAAAAACCAAAAAACAATAAAAATAAAAATAATGCACAAGCAGAAACATCAACCAATGTTGTTGAACTAAATGTTACACCTGTAGATAACCCTTCTTCAGAACAAGTAGCAAATTGTTTGTTATTAAGTTCCTTAAATGTAACCAGCACTCAAAACATAACTCTTCCTACCTTCACCACAACTTGTATAAATAAAAACAATAACAACCAAGATTTGAGGGTCTTATACGATTCTGGGTCTGAAATAAATTTTATATCGCAGACAGTAGCACAAAAAATTAAATATAGGGTTGTACAGTCTGAAATAATGCTTAACATAAAAGGTTTCAATGAAAGCAAATATTACAAAACTTCTATTATAGAAGTTGATATAAAAATAAATAATAAAAATAACAGTATTGTTGCAGCTGTAGTCCCTTCAATACAAACCAGAGTGAATATACCTTCCCCTCAAATTGTAAAGGCATTTGAGGAACATAAAATACCTTTAGCTGATAAGCACTTAAGAAATAAGAATAATAGGGAAATCCATATACTATTAGGTGTGAATGGAGCCCACATAATACCAATAAATGCATGTTCATTTGGTTTAACAAACAACAGTTCATTGTTATATTACACTTCTTTAGGAATCTTATTAGCTGGGGACTTGAATAAATTAATAAAAAATTTGCCATATTTGAAGTATATAAAGAAATTTACCGAGCAGGCCGACTTGCTCGCAAAAAATGTCAAAATAGAAAATAAGATGGAATGACTAGAAATGGATTACTCTATCACATCTCTAGCTCAAAATAATAATACTAGCATAGAATTGGATGATGATCTAGTAAATAAAAATTTAAAAGATTTATTAAATTATGATAGTTTTGATTGTCCTAAAAAATTCTCAGAGCTAAACATAGAACTTATAAAACACTTGATTACAAATACAGATGTAGATATGGATACAGGTCGGTTGATTATGCCTTGTTTATGGAATAATAAATTAATAAAATTTTTGCCAAATAATTTTTATTTGGCTAATTCTGTATTGAAATCAATACTTAAAAAATATAAAAAAGAGCCTCTTAAATTAGAAGCGTACGATAATGTCATATTTGACCAACTTAACCAAGGTATCATTCAACCTGTTGAAATAAATACAGTAAAAAATAATAATAAAGTTTCATTTTTAGCTCATAATGCAGTTTTCAGAGATCATGTAGAAACGACAAAATGCCGAATTGTATATTTGTCGAACCTATGTGATAAAACTCAACCAACTAATTTATCACATAATAATGTTAGCTTACCAGGACCTAATTTAAATAATAGATTGGATATCGCATTAACACTACTTAGGTTCAATCAGTATCTGCTGGTATTCGATTTGGAGAGAGCCTTTCTCAATATTAAATTGCCTTTTGAGGATACTGAAAGATTCCATTTTTTGTGGTTCAAAAATATAAAAGAAAATGATTTTAGTATTGTTTCTTATAAATTAATGCGACTTCCATTTGGTATTAGATGTAGCCCTTCCATTCTCATGATAGCACTTTACATAATATTAATATTGCATGTTCATACTTGTGATGAGTTTGAATGTGAACTTAGGAAGATTTTGTATAACCTGTCTTATATGGATAACTTAGGTTATTCTTCATCTTCTGAAAGTGAAATTATTCTTGCTTATCATAGGTCTCATGTAATATTTAACAATTATGGGTTCAATTTGCAACAATTTCATAGTAATTCACCAGAGTTTAAAAAATTAAATTATAGTGAGTTAGACAATAATAGTAGTGTGGATGAGCCTATAAATGATCACGTAAAACTATTGGGAATGATGTGGGATACTCATAGTGATACCTTGTATAATAAAAATAATGAAATGGATCCTAAAGCAAACACTTTGAGATCTATTTTATCTACTATAAATGGTCTATTTGATCCACTAAATATTGGGCTTCCTGGGAAGAATAGAGCAAAATTATTTTTACATAAACTACAAAATAATAAAGATATAACTTGGGACAAAAAATTAGATAGTAATTTACTAAAAGAATATAAAAATATTTGCTCACAATATAATAAAAGCAAAAAACCTGAATTAAAAAGATTTATTGGGGATTATGCTTCTTCATATAATATTATAGCATTTACTGATGCTAGTAAAGATATTTATGGTAGTGTCTTATATTTACAAAATAAAGATAGTAGTGAGCTGCATTTTTTGTGTGCAAAAAATAAATTAATTTCAAACAAAAATACTAATAGATCTATTCCAGTTTTAGAGCTATTTGCCGTAAAATTTGGAGTTCAGTGTCTAATAGAAATGCTTGACAATTTAACTAACACTTTCACACCTTTAAAAATAAATGAATTACATTTATATACTGATTCAATGGTAACATTGAATTGGATTATAAATAAAGTTCAGAAATTAAACAAAATAGAAAGAAAAGGGACCATTATAAATAATCAGCTGAATTTTATTGAAACTGCATGTGAAAAACACCCGATAACTTTTCATCATTGTGAAGGATCTCAGAATCCTAGTGATTATGTTACTCGATGTGTTTCATATAAGGTTTTATTAAAAAATTCACTTTATTTAAATGGACCTATATTAAACAACAATAATGAAAGGTTAAAAGTCACTGTTCCAAATCCCTTATATAATAATAGTACAGATTTTAATATTTATAATATTCAAACTTTTTCTTTTGTACCCTTATTTAAATTAGATAGGTTTTCTTCTTTGAATAAACTATTTAAAGTTTCACACTTTGTAAGAAAATTTATTCATAATTTAAAACTTAAAGTACATGAGAAAAACCCCACTTTGTTTTCCAATTGTGACCCTAATGCAATATGCTTATATGAAGAAAGTTGTAATGTCATTTTTAAGCAATATCAACAAGAAAATTTTTCAGAAACATATCAATATTTAATAAACCCCCCAAAAAATAAAGAGACAAATTTGGTCACACAACTTAATCTTTTTCTTGATAAAAACAATATAATTAGAGTAAAGAGTAAATTTGCAAACTTAGATGCTGATTTTAATCAAAAAAATCCAATATTGTTGCATAAAAATCACTCTTTAACAGACATAATAATTAAAGAATTACATGTAAAAATGAAACATGCAGGTGTATATAAACTTCTAGCTATAATAAGAAAGGAGTTTTATATTCCAACAGCATATTCAGTAATTAAGAAAAACATTAAAGACTGCATCAAATGTAAATTAATGTATGGCAGAACCATAAAAATTAATCAGAACCATTACAAAGATTATAGAATAAATCCATCTCAAATTCCATTTAGAGAAATATTTCTTGACCACATAGGACCTTTTAATATAAAAATAAATAATGTAGTAGAGAAGATTTACATATTAATTATAACTTGCACATACACTAGAGCTGTAAACCTTGTTCTATGTAAAAATGTAGATAATAAATGTTTTATTTCTGCTTTTCAATTTCATGTTTTTGACTTTGGATTCCCACAACTTATAGTTAGTGACCAGGGAAGTAGTATAATAAGCTCAGTGCAAATTATTAAAAATTTTCTTGATGATGTAGATGTTAAAAATTATTTAACTCTACATAACATAAAAGTTTTGGAGTTTTCACCATACCCTGGTAAAGCTAGTTTTCTGGGAGGTTTAGTTGAATCTTTAGTCAAACAGGTG
The DNA here is from genome assembly GCA_015478945.1 of Trachelipus rathkii. Lineage (NCBI taxonomy): Eukaryota > Metazoa > Arthropoda > Malacostraca > Isopoda > Trachelipodidae > Trachelipus > Trachelipus rathkii. Next base: position 50,457 of record JABUQX010083750.1, on the reverse strand, counting down.
AAAAATATAATATACAGTGCTATAGGAAAAAATATATTAGAGCAGGATGAGTTTTCTTTATTAGTTAGGGAAGCAAACATGCTTATAAATAAAAGGCCGGTAGCATTTAAGCCAATATTAAGAAACCCTGAGGTGGATCCAAATATCCCATTTGCAATAACACCGGAGATATTGCTGAAGGGATATGAGGTTCCAGCTCTGGTTGTTTCTTCTCATTTATTTCATGATGGTATAGATCATTCAGATGATCCTGATTGGTCTCCTTGTGAACCTGATCAGGATCAGTTATATTTGACTTTTCAAAAATACAGAAAAGTGAAATCTAATTTGAATGATTTGTACTATGATGAATTCTTAGCAAACCTACAATATCTGCCACCAACCACAAGATAAATATAAAAACAATAACACTTCACTGGGAGTTGGAGATGTTGTTGCCATTAAAGAAAAATTCTGTAAACCATACTTTTACAGTATGGGAACAGTACAAGAGATAGAAAATAACAGTTTAGGAGAAACTGTTTCTGTAAAAATTAAAAAACCTAACCAAGAAATTATAACCCGACACATATCGGATATCATATTGTTGATAAAAAATACCAATTTTCATGAAAATCTGCCAGAAACAGTTTCCACCACTAATGATAATAATAGTGATGCTGACAGCAGGGTAAAAAGGAAAGCTGCAGTTCAATGTAGAGAGCTACATAAAAAACTCATAGACCAGGGGCAACTTTAATATCTCCAACTATATAAGAGTCAAATAAATATCTATGTCCTTGTTTAACAAGAACATGATATATATTTGAATAAAAACAATGTAAAATAAATTTGGTTTCCAAATTTATTTTACATATTCATCAAAATTAAATTCTTAATAGAATTTAATTTTGGTCCCCTCCCAGTGTCAAAAATATATATTATATAATGTATGATATACCTTATATAATATATATGTTTATTTTATATATTTATATATTTTTTTTTGTTATTTTTGTTTTATTATTTTTATTATTATGGCCACTGGAAGTTGAAGATTTGAAATAATGACCTTTTCTTAATAAAAAAAAAACTAATATGAATGAAATTTATTTATTTATTCATTCTGTTATAAAATAACATTAATAATAATAAAAATTAAATATAAAAATAAATTTTTTAGTGAACAACTTAAAAAATTTATTTTTGATCCCATTTCACTTGCTGGTTTGTTTACATATAAATGAATCCTCAAGCGAAAGCTCGAATCATGCTTAGCTCTGCAAATTGTGATGCAAGATTTTGACGAGGAAAAAAAATTAGATTTGGCAGAGCGCCAGACCCTATATAATATCTAAAGGAGCAAGACTTGTGTTCTTTGCTCTGCCTATTTAGGCAATAACAAACATATTATTAAAGAATCATCAACAAGTCAGTGGCCACTGATAATAAAAATAATAATACCTAAAAAACTATATAATTTTTTTTTTTTTTTTTGCGAGGATAAAAAACAAAGAAATATTTTGGCCTAGTACATACTACTCCATACAGTGAAGAAGGCCAAGTAGTATTATACAACAGGCCAGCCTAGAAGAGGGCCTTATCATTTCTCTATCATACATTCAGACAGAAGATACAATTCAGTTTCCTACTTGGAAACTTCCAACAAAGGTGAGATCATTTTTTAAAGACTTGGGTTTTGTATGCTGACTAATCCAATCTTGGTCTCACATTCATTTGTATAAATGAATTAGAGGGTGAAAGGGGATCTAATTATTAAATATTAACCAATTTGCTTTAAACTATAATTAGAGTGAATAAATCTTTAAATTTGAATAATAATAATAATAATAATAATAATAATAAAGTAATAATAATAATAATAATAATAATAATAATAATAATAATAATAATAATAATAATAATAATAATAATAATAATAATAATAATAATAATAATAATAATAATAATAATAATATTAATAATAATATACACAAACACAATAATAATAATAATAATATAGAAGAGTCTATAAAATCCTATCCTTTCAGAAAAGGATTGGCTCTGGATTTGACAATAAGCATTTTGGTGTAACAGAAAAGAAGGAAATCAGCAAGTTAGAGGAGAAGAGTTTCATTTCCACCTTATATAAAAATATCTCCCTTAAATTCAATGTAAATATTTATACATTTATAATTTTATATAGTAAATTTTAAAACTAAAACTTCTTCTTTGAATTCTCCTCTCTAAATTATTTTCTTCATTAATTCTTCATGCATATTTTCTGTTAGTTGAGTAGGATCTCTTTCAATTGAAATGAAGAATTAGTGTTGGGGTCGTTGGCAAAGGTGGATAGGAAACGAAGTGATTAATAGATTAATTAATGAAAAAGGGAAATAAATTAGGGGATAAAACAGCACGTCGGGAAGCCACTTTATTAATAGGTTTAAAGGATAAACGATGTCCGTCAATAACAATGTTCAGCTAGAGGATGATCAATATAGGAACTCAGAGAGAAGTTTGCTTAGAGAAAAGGATAGACACATTAAGAGTGAAGTTTAAAAAGCAAAGTTTTTTCCCCATACTCTATTGAAGACTTTCTATCTGTCTAAAGTCAAAAGCAAAAGATTCAACAAAATGCCAATGAGTTGAAAATCATAAGCCAATGAGAATGGAATGTTCACTGTCAGAGTGTTCCTTTCGAAAGCTGAGATAACAGAAGGAGATTAAGATGCTTTCAAATCTTCCCGTTACCCGTTAAGAAGAAATTGGAAAATTATAGGAAGATCAGAGAGGTTAAAGCTATAGGAGGATATTTCAGAGCTGAGAGGTGTGCTTTTATTCGGCACAGGTTGAATGATCTCACGCGTTCAGCATGAAGACGAGGCGGAGAGATAAAATTGTTCACTAAGGCAGGTGCAAGCCTAGAATCACAAGTTTGAGAATTACAGGAAGAATACTGTCTTGAGAATGACCGGATCATCCTTAGCGCCGTCGTTGGCTCGCAGTTTAAAACTGAGGTAAACTTTTTGACGCATCTCACGATTTTCATTTATACAGGAACTCTGTTTAAGTGTTGCCCTACGATTTAGTTCGTGATTTTTAGATGCTCCTTCCTACTCTGCTGTCTCTGTGTCAGCTGCTAAAGGCAGTTTTGTTGCTTTACCTTTCTTTCGGTGTGAGTTTCAACAGACACTGACATCAGAATTATATTTTCACTTTTAGATACAGATTTCTTTTACTTAATTTTTAATTTAACCTAGGAATGGGCTTGTTTTGTTTTTTTGAAACTTTAAACGTTCTTCTGGTTTCCTCTACAAACCCCAGAGGAAAATACACTTAAAACTACTCAACAATTTTTTTAATATTTATGACACACACATTTATTTCTTTAACATCTTTTCTAATGTATTTCACTGAAATTTTTAAATAAAAAGTTTAAAGGTAAAAAAAGGAAATAAAAACTAAAAAAAGTGTTGAATTTTTAGTTACTTTATAAAAATAATAATAAAAAATCTCTACAATTGAAAAAAATGCTTTTTTGAGAGTGTACTTATGGTTCCTTTGTAACTTCAAAATGGTTTCCTTTCCAAATCAGTGGATCTGTATGAAAAAGACAAACAAAATAAGCCAATTTTTTTTAGTCCCTGGGGTTTGAAAACCCCCAAAAAAACTTAAAATGGGGTTTATGTTACCCCATATCTTTCAAAGTTTGTATCTTCCCTATAAATACTCTGAATGCTCTCAATATATGGAAACCCACCCATGACCATAATATATATATATATAGCATATATATATAAGGAAGAAGAAGGATATATATATAAGTAAGATATATATATATATATATTTATATATATATATATATATATAAAAATATATATATATATATATATATATATATATATATATATATATATATATATATACTGTATATATTATTCAAACACAGATTTTATAAATGCAATTTATCATTTAGTCACAAAATTCTTACACTTCAAAAGAAGCACAGTAGATTGACTGCCTTGCAAACAAATTTCTTCTGATTACCCCAACTTCTCACAGGAAGGGGGGAGACAAAGTAAATAAATACTTACTATAATAATAAATATATGTAATAAATAGATCAGCTACGTTCACCATCCCTCCATATAGGAGTAGAAACATATTTAAAGATCACTCAACTAAAATAGACTAATGTGATAGAAAAATATCGATATATCCCGTATACATATATATATATATATATATATAGTTATATATATATATATATATATATAGAAAATATAAGAGTAGTATATATATATAAATATATATATATATATATAAGGAGATAGTATATATACATATATATATATATATATATATATAAAGATAGATTTGAGAGTAGATATGATGATAAGATCGAATTATATGAAAAGAAAAATAGATAGATAGATATAGGATGTGGATAGATTAAAAAAAATAGTATAGATAGATATATAGATGATATAGATGTGATAGATAGATAGATAGATGATAGATAGATAGATAGATAGATAGATAGATAGATAGATAGATAGATAGGGATATAGATAGATAGCATGGATAGATAGATAGAGATACAGATAGATAGATAGACATTTATCATATGATATTGTGGATAGATAGATAAATATATAAAAGCGATATAGATAGATAGATAGATAAAATAAATAGATAGATAGATAGATAGATAGATAGATAGATAGATAGATAGATAGATAGATAGATAGATAGATAGATAGATAGATATAGATAGATATAGATAGATATAGATAGATATATAGATAGATAGATAGATATAGATAGATAGATAGATATAGATAGATATAATAGATATAGATAGATAGATAGATAGATATAGATAGATATAATAGAGATAGATAGATAGATAGATAGATAGATAGATAGATAGATAGATAGATAGATAGATAGATAGATAGATAGATAGATATGATAGATATAGATAATATAGATCCTAATAGGAGATGATTGAAAAATGGGTATAGATAGATAGGAGGATGGTGATATATATATAGATAGATGGTATGAGTTAGACAGAGACAGACAGATAGATAGAGAGATATTAGATAGATGATAGGATAGACATGTGATAGATAGATGATGGATTTATACAGATAGACAGATGATACAGATAAGACAGGATAGATAGACATGTGATAGATATAGATAGATAGATAAAATAGATATTAGATAGATAGATAGATAGATGTGGATAGAGTTAGATAGATGATAGATATTAGATGATGATAGATAGATAGATAGATAGATAGATAGATAGATAGATAGATAGATAGATAGAGATAGATAGATATAGATAGATAGACTGATATATGAGATAGATATGGATAAGTTATAGAAACAGATAGATAAATAGGATATATATAGATAGATAGATAGATAGATAGATAGATAGATAGATAGATAGATAGACCTAGATAGATAGATAGATAAATATATATATATATATATATATATATATATATATATATATATATATAAATATATATATATATATATATATATATATATAATATATATATATATATATATATATATATATATATATATATATAAAATTTTTATTATAAGCTTGCCATAAATTGATTTTTGGGGTGACAATAACCCCAAAATTACATTGAAAATTTAACCATTACTAAATACTAATAATCGCTAGTGTAAGTATATCCTCCTCCCAAGAACTCAAAACAGACACTAAATGACAATATTTTCTATCCGAAAAATCATGAGAATATCTGAAAATTTTTGCGATATATCGATATTTAACAATTGTAGATTATAATCACAAACTGGCTTTTGGGTGACACTCAACCCTTATGGTCTATGTTGTTAACCATGAGAAGCAGGAGTTAGTATATCCCTCCCCCACAAACCCCCTTTACAGTCACCAAAAGGATAATCGATATTGCTCGTCTATCACGACCTATCGGATAATAATTTTGAATATAACTATTGGCGACTCGGTGGGGTAAGCTCATACCCCAGAACCCGTTCTAGGGTTAATTATTGCTGGGAGTTTTGTAGCTCCTATTCAGGTTCATTATATCTCTGTTCTAACATTAATTTTTAATACTGATGTTAAGTAATCCTTCCGTTACGATAAACTTTGAATGATTCTCCTTCACTAATATCCATCATCAATCCTTTACAACTACTTCCTCCTACATACTCTAGGGTGTTTCAAAGGATTGAGATGGGAGCTGTTTCCCCTAGTCTATGAAAAAGCTAAGTGTCTCCCCGACGATAAGTTAGCAGTTGAAAAAATGAATTCAACATTTTGTTACATACCGATATTATTCAACCATCTAAGTCTTCCTGGGCGTCGCCGCTTCATCTCGTTCCGAAGAAGGCGCTGCATGGGTGAATAGAATCCCTGTGGAGATCTTATAGCTCTTAACTCTGTAACCAAAGATCGTTATCCATTAATTATCTTTACTCACAATCTTTCGTCTATTGAGTGGTGCCGTTTTTTTAGTAATGTTAATTTCTTTCGTACTTATTACCAAATTCCTATTATTCCAGACGATTTTGAAAAAGAATGTCCTATCACACCTTTTGACTCATGAATTTCTGTCTTTGCCTATTGATCCCCGAGATACTGGGTCCAACTTTCAGATATTCATAAACCCATTATTTGAGATGTTCTTTATAATTCTGTTTGTATGGCTGGCCTTTTAATCTTTTCATCAGTCAGGAGTACATTGTCAACCATCGCCAGGTTTTTCAACTTTTACATAATCACCCATTGCAAATTGATTCATTTAAACGTAGATTCTTGGAATAGTTCATAGATTTTTAGGTTTTAAAAAAGACTGCTAGTCTTACTACTTCTGTATCAAAGCAGTCTAAAATTTCTGTATATCCTAAGCCTATGGATTTCACTTCACTCCCTCGTTTTATGGGCATGATCGTTTTTAGGTCATTCATTTCTAAAATTTTGCTTGCAATGTTTATTCTTTATCTGAGCTAATAAAATCTTATCTTATGAAGCCTTCCAATTCGTTTTAAGACAAATTGGAAGGTTTCATATTGGTCACTGATGCCTTCCAAGTCGCCATTGAGGCAGCTTGCATCAAATAGTAGATGACACTCGTATTTCGATTGATTTTAAAGTAAAAATGAATGGAAACTTAGCGAAATGCTTTTGAAAGGGAATTAGTACGTTTTTATTTAGTTTTTATTTTAATCCTTTTGACTGGATAAATAAGTATTTTATGTGCTGATCAAAAACCTCTCGTTTTCGCCTTATACAAGTCGTAATCCTGCAATGAGTGATTGTAAAGAACATCATCTTTATATCTTAACAGAGTATGCTTTTACTGTAGTCCCTTTTATGTCTTTCATTTTTATTTCTCTGGATCTTGTAGACTTGCCAGCTATTGCTCGCCTTCATGATATGATACAGGTTAAGAGACAAATTCTCATCGTCTTTAAACCTAAGCCTCTTTCTCTCCAAGATAATCTTTCTTTAATGTTTGTCGTTCACACTCCCTACCCTAGGTCATTTGCCCATAAGCGTTTTTGGCAGTAGATCTTTAATGAGTTCCGTATATCCATCCAGGCGTGAATGTTTACCTACTTTTAATAAACAAGCAATATATATAGATCGAGACATTCGCATGTAGGCTCGAAAGTGTCATTAATGTCAAACTCTAAATTACAAAAGAACAAGAAACTACATATGTCTCAGCTTGAGGTACCTTTTCAACGTTTCAAAATAGTCCATATAGCCATCATCGGTTCTTTATCTTCCATTTCCCCTTCTGACAGCCCTTATGTCTGGTTTTTATATATTCACTCCTTGACAGGAGCACGAAATTGATGGAAGTTTTCCTATTCAAAATACCTCTGCGAAATCCATTCAAACGCCTTTCATAATTGGGTATAAAGGTTTGGCGTTCCATTATAAATTACTACGGATCGGGGATACCAATTTGAAGAATCCTTTATGGAGCTGTCTCATCTAATCAGTTTTCATTGCCTGAGGATTTCTGTTTATGATTCACAATCCAACTGCATTATAGAGATTTCTCAAAAATTTAAAAACAGCCAATATTGCCAGATATGATAACTAGTTATTACCTCTTACTGTGATCTATCTCAATCTTTGATATTAATAATGATTCCGGTTATTTTGATTTTCAAGTTGTTACTGGTAAACTTCTTTAGATTTTTCCAATCTTTATGTTACTGCACCTTCTATGAGTTTATTGCTCATATGAGGTAGCTTGATTTTCGCCTCATCCACGTTTACATATTGCTCACAATGTTTCTATTATTTCTGAGGAGTTGGAAACGCTCTCTTATGTATATATTTTCGTAGATCAAAATAAAAAGGCATTTTTGGCCCCTTACATATGTTTATTTTTGGTTCTTGATTGACTCGATCGGTGTTTTGAAATCTTATTTAGTGAAAAGTCTCATATGGACTCTCTTGACCTTTTAAAGCCCGCGCATATGTAGACAGCTCTAATGCTGGATACAGCTTCTTTAAGTTTGTTACCTCCTTTTCACCATCGCACGATATTTTTCCGCTCCTTCTGACTATCCCTTGTTTGCGCATATGGATTCTACCCCTTCTCCTTCTGATTCGCTGCCACCTTGCTAATTTTCTGTCTCTTTCTGCAACATGCTTCGTTTAATTCTGAAGTCACCCAAAGGTGAGATCTTGGCCTTTATATTTTCTTTTCCACTATTTTCTTTTCGCTCTTAAGGAGGGGACCATTATAGCACTTTCTTTTCGCAATGTTATTGCAATCATTATAGAATTCTGAAAAAAATGAAACATTTTGCAAACCAAATTTAGAACAGAATTCCGGCGTAGGTACATTACGTGTTGCTATCAATTATTTCAGAATAGTCATACATACAAGTCGGTCATAGAAATGCAAGTGATAAATGATTTTGGTGTTTATCGTAGATGTAAATTTCTAGACCGGATCAAATGACATTAAATGCTAACTTAATAAAATTTCAATAAAATAAAATAAAATATTGCAAATAAAAACTATTTAGTGAATTGATTATGAACAATCTTTGAATTAAACTCTAATTACTTTCATTTAGTATTCCTAGTAATAATCCAATCTATATTTTCATTACTGCCAACTATATATATATATATATATATATATATATTTTTATATATAATATATTATATGTATAAATTTATATATATAATATAAAACACACATATATATGATATATATATATAATAAATATATATATATATAATATATATATAGTTGTGTGTTGTGTGTTAAATATACAGATTTAATTATCCAGATTAACATTAATCTTACCTGAAAATCTAGCTTTTAAGAGTCGGAAATATCTAAGATATACCTTTCATAGAGAGGTAACTCAAATAGGTTGGGAATCACAGATCGTAGCCATGGACAGAAATCAACAAAAACATCCCCATACCTGCTTTTTCAAGGTCTAAAAGTTTGTCTTGAAAATCTATGATTTCCTGGGCGTTAAACTCATACCTTATACCTATAATATATATATATATAATATATTATATATATAATATATAAATATTATATATATATATTATATATAATATATATATATATATATATATATATATTATATATATATATATATATATATTATATATATACAGTTTAAACATTAGCCAGTGTTACACTTTGCAAACAAAATCTTTCAATTTGGAACTAGGTAATGTTTATTTTTTAAATCTATGTATGCTAGCAAAAAAAATTATATACATGAATATAAGCAAGATTATAATAAAGGTTTTTTAAGATATATTTTGGAACAAAGTTACTTATCTTAAGGAATGCATAGTTTGAATAGGATAGTTTGCTAATTAATTTATGATAATAATAATAATAATAATAATAATAATAATAATAATAATAATAATAATAATAATAATAATAATAATAATAATAATAATAATTAATTAATAATAATAATAATAATAATAATAATAATAATAATAATAATAATAATCAAAAATCAAATCAAAATCAAAAATACTTTATTCTCAATAAATAATACAAAGTTATTGATTACATAATAAGATTAGTACAAAGAAATATATATATAAGAAAATGGTACCTTCAAGAGTGACGTTTTCGTCATTTGAGCCTCATAGAGTAAGTAAATTAAGTAAAAAGAATAATAGAATAATAATCGAGCAGGATAAGCATTGCAAATAAATTAAATAATAATAATATATATAATAATACAATAATAATAATAAAATAATAATAATAATAATAATAATAATAATAATAATATAATAATATAATAATAATTAATAATAATAATAATAATAATAATAATAATAATAATACATAATAATATAATTAATAATAGTATAATAATAATAATAATAATAATAATAATAATAATAATAATAATAATATATAATAATAATATAATAATAATATATAAATAATAATAATAATATATAATAATAAATAATAGTAAAAGTAATCCTTATAATTTAAGAAAATATAATAATAATCAATAATTAATAATAATAATAATAAAAATAAAATAATAATAATAATAATAATATATAATAATAATAATAATAATTAATAATAATATATAATATATAATAATAATAATAATAATATATAGTAATAATAGTAATGATTAATGAATAATAATAATAATAATAATAATAATAATAATAATAATAATAATAATTAATAATAATAATCATAATAATAATAATAATAATAATAATAATAATAATAATAATAATAATAATAATAAACTAACAGTATTAATGATGATAAACACTTCACATTATTTCATTACTATGTAATTCAGTAATAATAATAATAATAATAATAATAATTAAGTAATAATTATATATAATAATGTAATAATAATAATAATAATAATAATAATAATAATAATAATTAATAATAATAATAATAATAATAATAATAATATAATAATAGTAATTAACTAAATAACTATTAATAATAATATTATAAATAGTAATACAAATAATAATAATAATAATACTAATAATAATAATGAAATAAAATAATAATTAATAATAATAATAATTAATAATAATAATAATAATAATAAATATAATAATAATAATAGTAATAATAATGAATAATGATAATAGCAATAATAACAAAATAATTATAATAATATAAACTATAATAAAAATAACTAAAATAGTAAAAATAACTAAAATAACATGATAATACAAAAAGAAAAACAATAACAATGATTAAGTACAATAATATAATAAATAATATAAAATAATAAAATAAAATACTAATAATATTATAATAAAATAATAATACCACCAACACTATTAGTAACAACTAGTAGTATATAAGAATAATAAATAGTAATATTACCATCAAGTACATAAAAATTTAATTAGTAATAAAAATCAATAATAATCATAAAAGTATAACTACAAATCTATATAATAATAATTCATAATAATATTTAATAATAATGTTCATAATGAATAATAATAATAATAATAATAATAATAAAATATCACATAATAACTAATAATAATAATATGATAACAATTAATAATTAATAATAATAATAATAATAATAATAATAATAATAATAATAATAATAATAATAATTAATAATAATAACATAATAATAATAATAATAATAATAATAATAAAATAATGAATAAAATCATAATAATAATTAATAAATAATTAATTACATAATAATTAATTAATTAATAATAATAATTAATAATAAATAATAATAATAATAGTAATGATTATAATAATATTGGTATTCATAACATCAAAACGCTAGCATCATTAACTTTTAAATTCTAAGAGAAAAATTATGAGAGCTATGAAAACTCTATTAAATTACTGCTATAGGAATCGTCACCATTCGTCGTAGAATATGACCTAACGAGAGTAGGAATGTCCTCGTTAGTATTTAGATAATAAAGAAGCTTCTGATATTTTTACGAAACGACCCAATGGTGATTGACTCCTGTACATTTTTAGGGACGATGATTCCACAATTCTATGCCCTTATATGAGATGGCCCTCCGCGATTTCGTTAGGGTGAATTTTGCTTTGTCTAAGTTATGGGAATTTGTGCTACGGAGATTGTTTGTTCTTAAAGTTTGGTTTTGTACAAGTATGCTAGTCAAAAGATCATTTGCAGTTCCATTTGTGAATTTAAAGATGTGACTACTACGTGTCTAGGCGTATAAATATCATTTAAGAGTTTTAGTATAGACAAATTTTTGAATAATGGGGTTGTGTGTTCGCGGTTGTTTCGGGGGCCTGCTATTACACGAATTATTTTCTTTTGCATAACGATTAGAGGTTGTAGCAGGTATTCAATTGCACAACCCCAAACTGAAAGACAGTAGAGTAGGTGAGGATAAACACAAGACTATAGTAAAGGTTTTTTAAATATATTTTGGAACAAAATTCCTTATCTTAAGGAATGCATAGTTAGCATAGGACAATTTGCTAATGAGACTATTTATGTGTTTTTTGAAAGAAACTTGTCATCAAGGATAACACCTAGTAAACTTGCAGATGATCAGCAGGTTTATAGTTATAGTTTTTGCTCTTACATTTAGGGCTGAACAGGGTTCTTTTTGATTTGTTTATTACTAGGTAATTTGTTCTTTTGTAGACTTGAGGGAGAGTCTGTTGCCTCTACCCATCGTTATAATGTCTATTAATTGCATTATTTACCTTTTTCGTTAAGTGTGTTTACATTACGGTCTGATATTAAGATTGCAGTGTCGTCAGCATATTGAGAGTGTATTGAACTGTGACAATTTTGAAAGTCATTAGTATATATATTAAAAGAATAGCGGCCCCAGTATAGAGCCCTGAGGGACAACGTGGGAAATTGGGGCAAGTGAGGATGATGTGTCTCCTAAATGAACGTATTGTGTTCGGTCAGATAAGTAAGACTGGAACCATTGTAGTGGACCATTTGTGATACCAAGTCTCTCTAATTTGCTTAAGAGTAGGTTGTGTGGAACTACATCGAATGCTTTCGAGAAATCTAGAAGTAAGAGAGTAACACTGTTTTTTTTTTCATGTTGCTTTTATTAGTTTCAGTTCAAGATACCCAGAGCATCCTCTGCTGTTGCGGCTTTTTGTGAAACCAAACTGATTTTTGTGATAAAAGGCCATTTTCATGCAAATAATTAGTAAGTTGTCCATGGACTAATTTTTCAAAGATTTTACCAGTTGTATGTAGGATTGAAATCGGACGAGAGTTTATTCGGAAGGGAAGGTGTAGAGCTCTGGACAGGGGTAACTTTCTGCAATTTTTAACTTCAGATTTGGATAGTTAATGTGCATTCAATTGAGTTGTTATAAAGAGCGGCTAATATTGGTGAAATTTCTTTTTTACAGGTTTGTATATCTAGTTCGGGACACTCTGAAAGTCGGAGCTTTTATTCATGAGACCACTTTATAACACACTCAAGTCAAGATGTTTCGATATTCTTCTCAAATGCGAAGTTCTGCCGCCTCTCGTGTGGCTTAATAGTCGGCAAAATCCTCTCTGTTTTCTGGAACTTCGGCTGCTAAGGCTGCCCTTACGGTAGTAAAGTAAGGAGTTCAATTCGTTGACTATTCGTTGTTTGTTTGTAACTATTTCATCACCTATTTTTAATTCTTCAATTTTTGTTTTCTGTGTATTGTGACGGTTTAAAATATCGTTAATAATGCCCCATAATAATAATAATAAAAAATATATAAAATAATAATAATAATAATAATAATAATAAAAAAAATTATAATAATAATAATAATTAATAATAAAATAATACATATTCAAAATTATTAATAATAATAATAATAAGTAATAATAATAATAATAAAATAATAATAATAATAATAATAATAATAATAATAATTCTTTTATTTCCACATAGACAGTGCTCTTTGGTAAGAACAGTAAAATAATTGGAAGCAATTGTGCAGGTGTTCAAAAGTTTTACGCGAAGAAAACATCGGTTATAATAATAATTAATAATAATAATAATAATAATAATAATAATAATAATAATAATAATAATAATAATAATAATAATAATAATAATAATAATAATAATAATAATAATAATAATAATAATAGTATAATAATAATAATAATAATAATAATAATAATAATAATAATAATAATAATAATAATAATAATAATAATAGCAAGCAACGTCGCTACGCTCAGCCAGAACGCAAGCGTTCAGGCTTGCCTATGGGCGAGCAGAGTTCGACAAATTTTATTTTTTATTTGTTGTTTAATCACCGAATAAAAGAGTCGAGAAATTCTGGTCATAAAAACTTAATATTAATAGTAGCCTATATAGATATAAACAATAATAGCTTAAATTTAAATTGCTATTTATTTTATTTTTTCTCATTGGTGTTTACTGTTATTTGAATCACCGCACAGAAGAGAGAAAAATGGAACAAAAAATGTAAGTTTAATAATAATAATAATAATAATAATAATAATAATAATAATAATAATAATAATAATAATAATAATAATAATAATAATAATAATAATAATAATTAACAATAATTAATAATAATAATATAATATAATAATAATAATAATAATAATAATAATAATAATAATAATAATAATAATAATAAAAAAAGGGAGGAAAGCTTTAAAGTTTAAAGGATAGATGAAGTAATAGTAAAAATGGTTTTAGACCACTTTGCTAAATCTTTAAATGGTTTTGTTGGAAAATACACAATTTCTTGTTGGAAATTGCAAGACCTTTTTTGCAGGCCAAAAAATTCAAACTAGCACAAATTTCTCTCTTCACTCTTCCGGAAATGAAAGTTTTAATATTCATTAAATCTTTACATAATATATATCAAATATTATACTCCTTGCTTGTCATGCAGCGCATGCTTAAGGGAAAAATAAAAACATTTTTGTCAGTATACTGTGATTTGAGATGTCAATAATTATTCTTCTTCTAACACTACTATTAATAATAAATTCAAATTTATATTTGATTTACATTCTCGAGCAGCCATCGTGAATAAAAATTTCTCTAGGCAATACGTTGTTTGCGGTAACGTGAGCGTCCTCCTTGCTGGGAAGTTTAACACGGGAAACAGGTGAGCAAGCATGAAATTACTTACTGCGAAAACACTACGAAAACTTGCGGAAACTTAACAGCAAATTTGAACGAAAAATACCATTCGGAGTCTTTCTCTTAATATTGGTTTTTCTTAATTTTAAAGAAAAATTGACGAAGAATTATTATTTTTTTCTGCTATTTCGTTTAGAGTTGCCACATTGGCTATTTTATAGCCAAATTTCACATAGTTAAGCAATAAATTATGAGAGAAATGTTTCATTCTATATACAGTAATTGTGTCAAAATTAATATAAGAATAGGATATTGACA
>JABUQX010083750.1:10000-12500 GCA_015478945.1 Trachelipus rathkii | reverse complement strand
AAATATGTTTGTGTTTAAATGCCCCTTTTATTTTCTGTATATATAACATTATTGTATTTTTATGTATTCAAACATTTGTATATATGTTTAGATCTTCGGATGTAACCAGTTATGCTCGTATTTGAATATTTAGAATGTACACTATTTTTGCCTTCAAATGTTTGTATGCCTACTTATGTCTTCGGACATAATTAGATATGTTTGCATTTGAAAGTAAAACTATGTATTTTAGTTATTATTTCTGTATAATTATTATAACATACTTTCTCACTCCGTGTTTAGCGCAGGAAGTAATGTAGTACTCCATTATAACTTTGTAAATAATTTTAATTTATGTTCGTACTTATGCTAAGATTTGCGCGAGCAAAATTTTTAGCATAAGTCAAAGTGAAAATATATATAAACTCGTTCTTTTGAGATACACTCGTCAGTCAGATACAGAGTCAGATCAAATTAACAAGAATCCAAAAGTAGAAATAAATTCACCAAGATACTTCTGTAGGAAATCCTCCTGGCAAGTGGAAAAATTTCGCAGGTGCAGGCTGCGACTCGGAAATTGATCACCAATTTTCTCGCCGCTAAACGAAGAGTCAGAGGTAAATGAAAAACGTACTGGAAAGGCTGTGACTTGCAATCCGCCTACATGAGAGCGCAACTCCAACAGAAGGACCTATTACCTTACTCCTTTATTGAATATCTCTTCTATGTTGAATAAAAATATCATTTCAAATATGGATTTCTAAATTACCATCCTCTTATATAGGGTGCTTGCTCACAAAAGAAGCATCAATCTAGCAAGTCTTAACCCTATGTTATCATATATATATATATATATATATATATATATATATATATATATATATATATATAGTTATATATAGTATATATATATATATATATATATATATATATATATATATATATATATATATATATATATATATAAATATTTATTTATATTATTTATATTATATATATATATATATATATATATATATATATAGTACTATAGCAGAAATACTTCTGAAAACGTAAATAATTCATATATATATATATATTATTTTTATTCTATTTATTTATTTATTTATTTATTTATTTATTTATTTATAAGGTTCCACACATAAGGCAGATGAAAAATATTGCTATGCTAAGTGAGAGGGTCCAAGGTCTAGAACTCAAAGAGTGGGAAGAATAACAAACAATCAAGATAAAAGCAGGAGTTTTACTCGTAAATAAGAAATAATGTTACCTAAACAAATGACATTGCTGACGTCATTTGTTTCTCACATATATAAATGATTTAGACCAGGGACTATGGTTTCTAAGTTTTCAGATGATAGTGATACCAAAGTGGCTACCTCAGTAAGGAACAGTGATGGATGTATAAAGATTCAAAATGATCTTGATAAATTTCCTTGGTGGGCAGATAAGTGGCATATGAATTTTAATAGTCAAAGGTTTAAGGTTCTTCACCTAGGTTACTCAAACAAAAGTTTTAACTACGATGTGAATGGGGATTGACCAGAGTCTGTGGACCAAAAAAAATGTTTAGGTATTATAACAGTAATTTGAGGGTAGGTAATCAGTGTTTGGAAGCAAGGAAAAAAGCTAATAAAATGCTAGGTATAATAAATCGCAAAGTCGTTTACAAGAACAAGGAAGTTATAAGTAAACTGTATAATAGCTATGTTAGGCCAGTATTAGAGTATTGTGCACAAGTTTGGGCCCCTTATTTAAGGAAAGACATAGATATGCTAGAGAGAGTGCAATGTAGAGCAACAAGGATGATTTCTGGGTTTGAGGGTAAGAGCTATGAGGAGAGGCTCAAAGAGTTAGGAATGTTTTCTGTAGAAAGGCGATTTCTCATTGGGGACATGATACAAGTCTATAAAATATGTATACATCTATTGATAATACAGAGACCAATAAATTCTTCATAGTAGACCAGGGACAGGAGACCAAGGGAACACAGTAAGAAAATTAAGAAGAAGGTATGCCATCTTGATATAAGAAAACATTCATTCAGTAATATGGTTGTTAATTTTTGGAATGGTTTGGCACAGGAGGTTGTTGAGTGAGCCTCGATTGAAACTTTTATGAAAGGATTGGATAGATATATGGGTGATTTGGATATCATATAATATATTTTACCTAAGCCAAATTACAAAGTTTATAGTTACAGTAGTTATTAAGGTTAAACTGCATGTGATGGCTATGACAAACCTATTAAAGCTTGTAATTTGATTAGCATACTTTAGCTATAGTTTTTTCTTTTAGTGCTAAACTTTGTGTATACTATGATGTAGTTAGTTGACAAGTCCTAGGGTGTTTTGTGGATTTGCATGGACATGTTTGGTGATTTGTTCTATTTGGTTGAATGAGACAGTCTCGATATGAATGGGTACTGGCCTTACTCTCTCTATATTTCTAATATATATATATATATATATATATAGTTAGAGAGGACATATATATATATATGTTATATATAAAGAGTTGT
>JABUQX010083750.1:0-7500 GCA_015478945.1 Trachelipus rathkii | reverse complement strand
TCAATAGGATCAATAGATCAAAAAGGTCATGGTGGGAGGGTGGGGAGGGTTGATGGTTTGATTTACTGATTTACTGATTTACTGCTTTAAAATCAGTAAACTATTACAATTTTACTTTATTTTTTTATTCAAAGAACTTATTTTTATGTTATGTTTAATAAAACTTTGTTATGTTTACAGTTATTCGTTGGTCTGTATGATAATTAGACAAGGTTATGATAAATTTTTTGTTAAATTTTACTGTCAATGTAAAATTAACATTAATATGTTAGAGATATGCTTGGAAAAAGTATGAATAGGTTACGTTTTGTATGCAATGCTAGTTACTTTACTGGTGTTAAGTGTGGAACTTTGTTAATGTTAACTGTTTATTAGTGCGTAGGTTGTGTTAAGTTTGTCGTTGTACATTATTTTCTTAGTTCATATGATGCTGTGTTAGCTTTATTAATGTGAAAACATTGTTATGTTAGCATATATTCGCTGGTTAGTATATAAAGAACTCATTTTTTGTGCTATGTTTATTCGAAATGATACTCGAAATGCGACGTAAATCAATAGTGTTAATGTAAAATTAACATTGAAATGTTAGAGATATGCTTGAAAAAGTAAGAATAGGTTACGCTTTGCATGCAATATTAGTTACTTTACTGGTGTTAAGTATGGAACTTTGCTAATGTTAACAGTTTATTCGTGTGTAAGTTGTGTTAGGTTTGTCTTTGTACATTATTTTCTTAGTTCATGTTATGCTACGCTAGCTTTATTGATGTGGAACCTTTATTACATTAGAGTATATTCGTTGATCAGTATGATAATTAACCAATGTTGTGATAAATTTTAGTTAAATATTACCATGTTAATGTAAAATTAACATTGTTATGTTAGAGATATGCTTGAGAAAGTGTGAATAGATTACGTTTTTTGCATGTTATGTTCGTTACTTTACTGTTGTTAAGTGTGAAACTTTTGTTAACTCACAATTTATCATGCTTAAGGTGTGTTAGTTAATGTTGTGGCTGCAGCATTCTTAGTTCAGATGATCATATGTGTTTTATTAATGTGAAAACTTGTTACGTTAGCCTGTATTCGTTGATCGGTATGATAATTAGACAAGGTTATGATATATTTTTGTTAAATATTACCATGTTTATCTAAAATTAACATTGCTATGTTAGAGACACGCTTGACAAGAGTGTGAATAGGTTACGTTTTTTGTGCGCTATGTTAGTTGTTCAATGTTGTTATGTGGAACTTGTTAATTTTAACCAGTTTATTGAGATTTGAGACTGTGTTAGGTTTGTTGTTAAAATATCATTTTTAGACCGTATGATGTTGCAACAGCTCTTATTTTCAAATATGAAAAATTCAGTTATGCTGATCACAAGATTTAGTTTCTTTAAAGAAAATGAAATCCAAAGTTGATAATGAAATGTGACTCTGAATCATAGATCAGATAACAAGATTCAAAAAGATCATAAGGTATATCAGAGTAGAGAGTAGGTATGATAATGATTTAATGATATCTACTGCTTGGTATAACACTTTTAGATTAGCAAAATAAAAGAATGGTACTTAGTAAAACAAAAAACATCACATACCAAAATAAGTTTCTAACAAAAAGTTTTAAAGAAGAACAAAATAAAAGTTTTTGAAGAAGATAAACATAAAGACATTAGCAAAGCATAAAATGTTTTTAATAATTTTATATAATGACCTGTGTCAAACAAGAATCAAATGTATAGCTTTAATGTTTGGAAAACGAACCAAACAAGACCATAGGTATTGCGTAATGTTTCGAAAAGTGGAATAATTTCTCGACATGTATCTGATAACTCTAGTGAAACAGGGACCATATCAGCGTCGTACATGTTCGTTCTGCTATTCATTGTTAGTTACTTTAGTAAGTTGTCGTATATGGAACTTTTTTGTTAATGTTAGCCATTTATTTGATCATAAGGTATGTTAGGTTTTTATCATTATATTCTTAGTTCAGGATATGATATGTTAGCTTTATTGATGGGAAAACTTTGTTACGTCAGCATATATTTGTTGGTCTGTATGATAATTAGGTTAAGTTATGGTAACTTATTGTTAAATGTTACTATGCTAATGTAAAAATAACAGTGATATGTTAGAGATATGTTTGAAAAAAGTGTGAATAGGGTACGGTCTATGTTAGAGATATGCTTGACAAAGTATGCATAGGTTACGTTTTTGTATGATATGTTAGTTACTTCACTGGTGATAAGTGTGGAACTTTGTTAATGTTAACAGTTTATTCGTGTTTAAGGTGTATTAGGTTTGTCGTTGTACATTATATTATCAGTTCAGATGATGCTATTTTAGCTTTATTAAGGTAAAAAGCTTTGTCATGTTAGCGTATACTCGTTGATCAATGTATAAGATAATTTGACAACCCTGTATAGATTAGCATTTATTCATTGATTAGTATGATATGTAGGTTAAGGGGTCATGCTAAATTTTTGTCAGTTTTCAAAATTATACTGTTATAATGTTATACAAATATAAAGATCTTAGCAAAAATGAAATAGTTGTTTTAATAAATTTGTTATGTTGACCGTGTGACAAACAAGAATCAAAATGTATTGCTTAATGTTTCGAAAATGAATCAAACGAGAATCATAGGTATTGCGTAATGTTTTGAAAAATGGGAGGAGTTTGAACAATTTCTCGACTTGTATCTAATAACTCTAATGAAACAGGAAATACAGATACAAAAGTGAAACGAATTGCTCGTAAGGTCGGGGGTTTGAAAATACAAATACGAACAGAAAATGAATCGACTGTAAAACCTGATCGAGAAAATACATACACGAACAGAAAACGATTAGGGTATAGCGCTTGTACATGGTATTATTTGAACCAATATGGTTCGTTCGTCCATCGTATACTTGTTTACGTTCTTCTGATTGGTCGAAAGAAAGAATCTCATTACCTTTTGAGTCTGTTTATATATACGATTTTCATCAGTAAGACATTTTTCGCTGTGCTGGTATGATGACATCTCATTCTGCTCCTAAGCTCGTTAGAAATATCTTTACGAGGACCTTCGTAATACCCAACGATGTGGTATTTATATTTTTTCGTCAAACGAATGGAGAGCGATATATTACCTGTATTCCATTCGGAGGTGCAAATAATAGACCTTTATTTATTTCGGTTGAAGAATTCATCAAGATTGTCGATACCTCGGAAGCTTGGGTAAAGGCTAATTATGGGTCATCTGATGGATTGCCTTCGGATGAAATATCTATCAGAGGTGACAGTGCAAGAGGTTATAATAGAATAGAGGTTGTTTTCACTGCATCTGATAATGTTAAAAGTATTGATGTACACAACTATTTTAAACCCCTCGATGCTGTCACATTCGTGCGTACATGTATAGGTTTCACTGTTCATTCATCTGAAAATATTACAGCTTTGGTTAAAATCAAAAACGAATTAACGTCTCATCTTAAAGAGGTCGATATACTCGAGGACTTAATTCATATAGCACACGGTGTAATCTACGAAATTTACAAAGAAACATGTGGTTTACCATATAATGCGATATACAGGAGCGCGTTAACAACTATCAGCAAGGATACGTTTACTTCTCTCTGGAACGAGAGAATGCGTACTAGTGAACCTGTGTATGCCGAAGAATGGAATAATGCTGTAAGCGGTATTTATACTTACATCCTTTCAAAGGGTGTTGAATCTCTGGAGAAATATATAGAACTTGCTCAATTTATGCAGAATCCTCTGTCCCCTGATTAGATGAATTAATATGTTTAAAATAAAACGTATGTTTTTATGTATTTATTTAATGCTCTTTTCATTGAAAATTATATGCTATAAAAATGAAAACTTGTTTTACTTCCCCCATGTGAACTTTATTGGTTAAGATGCTAGTGATGGCTGTTTATTCATACTGCTGCTGTGTGTTAAGTATGTTATGTTCGTAGTTTTAACTTTAACGAGGGTAAAACTTTGTTATGTCAGCTGTTATCCTAATAGATCAATAGATCTATAGATCATGGATGGGTTGGGATGATTGGGAGGGTGGTTTGATTTACTGATTTACTGTTTTTAGTTTGTAAAAATGTAAATTTTTACGTTATAAACATAAAAAGAATAAAAATTAGTAAAAAACAAAAAGTTTTAAAGAAATAAAATAAAAAAAAAAAAAAGTTTTAAAGAAATAAAGTTAAAAATAAATAAAAGTTTTTTAAAAACAAAAAGTTTAAAGAAATGAAATTAAAAATAAATAAAAGTTTTAAAAAAAAAAAAAAGTTTTAAAGAAATAAAGTTAAAAATAAATAAGTTTTTTAAAAAAAAAAGTTTTAAAGAAATGAAGTTAAAAAATAAATAAAGAATAAATAAATAAATAACATCGCTATAATGATTTGTTAAATGAATAGTTTTCCAAAGCAGCTTCGTACTGCTCATTCTTTTATGCATTGTTAGCGCTTTAATTATACAGCTAAATATGGAACTTTGTTATTGTTAGCAATTTATCGTGCGTGAGGTCTGTTAGGTTTTGTCATTGTACACTATATTCGTAGTTCAGTTGATGCTATGTTTGCATTATTGATGAAAACTTTGTTCCACAAGAAATCATATTCATTGTTCATAATGATTAATACACAAGGTTAAGTGATGTAAATTCTTGTTAAATATTAATGTGAATGTGAAAATATCCATGATATGTTAGGAAAAGTGTGAGTAGGTTACGTTTTGTTTGTGTACATTATACTCTTTAGTTCTGATTATGACACTTTAGCAATATTGATGTGAAAACTTTGTTGTGTCAGATTATTAAAAATGATCAGTATGATAATTTATAAGGTTATGATATCTATGCCTAAATATTAATATGTTAATGTAAAATATCCATAATACATGAGGTAGAGGTGGTGTGGTTTGATTTACCACTTACAGGTTAGTATAAAGCATTCTCTCTCTGGAAAGTTATAAATATGAAAGCGGTAAAATTTAGTAAAACAAAATTTTATTTAAAGCATATACACAAAATAAATGACTGTTTTGTGCTATGGTATACAAAATATGACATGAATCAATAGATCATAGATGGGAGGGGTCGTAAGGCTGGGGAGGCTGGAAAAAAAAAAAAAAAAAAAAAAAAACTGCAATTTCTGAACATAAAACGTACTAAAATGTTGCTAGAGACATGCATAAATCGTTCCAGAATATACCTGTCAGTTTTGATTTTTTTTTTTCAATATATTGCCAAAATATGATACTAACAATGAATTTATGTTGACGGACATGCTTCAAAATATATAGGACCTGTTTTGTTTTATGACTCCGTTATAAGATTTTTAAATATTGCTAGTATATGATACCAACAATGAATTTCAGTGGTAACGAATAGATCCATATTGAATATTTTAGTATTATTTATTAAACAATCTTTATATTATGTTATGTAATATGTTTTGATAATTATATATATATATATATATGTTATTATTATAATATATATATATATATATTATTATTATTATTATATATATATATATTATTATTATTATTATTATTATATATAAGAAAAAAAGAAGAGTTATATATATATATATATATATATATATATATTTATATATATATATATATATATATATATAATATATAAATATATAAATATATTAGTAAATATATTATTATTATTATTATTATTATTATTATTATTATTGTTATTATATATATATATATATATATATATATATATATATATATATATATATATATATACTCTGCATGTTTTATGTACAGTCCTTTTATAATTTAAAATAAATTAGAACACCTAGAGTAGACCGCATAGAATCAGGAGTTTAGTCTTCGGCTCCTAGGTGGACGTGACGGGGACTTCATGTCCCCCTGTCCCCCATCGTCTCGAGCCCCCTAATGGAAATATATGCTTCCTTGAACCTTAACCTCAACTTACTCGCATAGTTAATTAACTAAATAAAATTGCTTAAAAAATTGAATAGATTATTATTATTATTATTATTATTATTTATTATTATTTATTATTATTATTATTATTATTATTATTATTATTATTATTATTATTATTATTATTATTATTATTATTATTATTATTATTATTATTATTATTATTTATTATTATTTATTATTATTATTTATTATTTATTATTATTTATTATTATTTATTATTTATTATTATTATTATTATTATTATTATTATTATTATTATTATTATTATTATTATTATTATTATTATTATTATTATTATTATTATTATTATTATTATTATTATTATTATTATACTAAATATTTGAATTAATAAATTCATAAGTCTGAAAGAATTAGACTTTAGTATTAGCAGTTACAAAATGTACTAATTCCTTAAAGAAATGCCTTTTCTTTACAAAAAATTCTATCGCAAAATCAAAGCCTTACACAATATTTAGCCTAGGTTGTATAAAAGTGTATTGAAAAGGTGTCAGAAATTTAGTAAAACGTACGTATCTAGGATTTGGTCAATTCTTTTTTTTGTGTTTTATTTTACAAAAAACGAAAGTTAAAGTAATTTACTAATTATTTTAACTTTCGTTGTGTGATTTACAAAAAAAGTAATTTATTTAATTTTCTATTGTTTCAATAACTAACTAATTAGAAAAAAAGTTCAATCTTTTTAACGCTTTGAGCGTTGGTGTACATTGTGTTCGATTTAGTAGGTTTTAAAATAAAATCGGCTTAAGCTTAACTGGAAGCTGATAATCAACATGATCAATAAGATGAAAGATTGTATACTGAGCTTCAGCTTTCTACGTCAAAATTAAATGTTTGAGGGGCCAGCATCCTCTGGGTGCGTAATGGTCTTTTAACTCTGGTCAGCAATTATACTTTATAAGGATAGGTGTATACCGTTTCAAACCTTCTACGACAGTATTCGCTTGAGGCTAGCATTCATGGATGCTTCACTACAATTTAACATTGGGTTTCAGCAATATAGCTTGGTATGATAGAGAGTATACCGAGTTTCAGCTTACGTCAATATTTAATGTTTAAAGGGGGGTGGGGGTCCTAGACACCCTATATGGTCTTATAACCATCATATTCGAGATCTACGGATTCGATAACCTATATTAGACAACATTGCTGCTATATCGAATGTTTATTAACATCGGTGGTCTGCATCGGCTCCAGCACCGGTGCCGAGCCAACTCCTCCGAATCCGCTACCAACTCTTCTAGAAATTCAACTCTGAATCCTCTCACCAAATTTTTGAGCCTATTACGACGACTTCGATTTTAATGGTAATCTTCGGTGGGCATATCTGGTTTCATAGGGCTGCAGCTGAGTCGGTATTTCCAAAATTACACCCATATATATATATAGTATTGAAGTACGTTAATGAAAACGCGAAAAGGTTTATCGCTGTCGATTAAATGCGAAAAACGGTCAACGCAAACGTCAATCCATCCGAGAGAATTGAATGTGGTAAGTACATCG